>CAWUFW010020916.1:0-136558 GCA_963921515.1 Calotriton arnoldi
CGGAGACAGTTTTGGTTTCAAACATTATATTGAGTCTTCTGTCCTCTGTGATGCAGTATAGTGGACACTACTGGCAGCGGAATACATGTTGAGGATATACTGAGCATGATTGCAAATGGGATAGGGTGTGGGGTTACATGTGATTGGCTGTTGCATGTGGGATGTGGGCTTCAGAGTGACATCTGCTTGGCCAAGGCTGTGCTAATGTACATTTACGTATAGCTGCGGAGCTGCGGACTTTGACACAGACGGTATACATGTAGCCTACCAGACCGCTTGGCATCATGGGCACAGTCCATCTCAGTTCCATGTGACAGGTTTGCTGCGGTTGTTCCTCATGCACGCGTGCATGTGAGATGACATCAGGGCATGTGCTTGCGTGCATGCAGCGGCGTGCCACTTGTTGTTGCACTGTGGTGGTTACTGGACATGTCACAGTCACTGGGGTCGTGTTGTTGTTGTATGCACTTGTCGTCCATGCATAGGTCCTGGTATGGGATTCCCGGGGCGGGGGTGGGAGGGGTGCAGCACCCACAGACTCCAGGCGACCTATTCATGTCCACTGAGCGGTGTGTGTGTCCATGGGCGCTGGATCCATGTCGTGTCCTGGTTGTTCGTGCAGTTCCGTCCATGTGGGTGCGATACACAGAGCCCATGCCACTGCCTCCCACGATGCATGCGGTGTTCCTGGATGTGATGGGGAACAGTGTGCATGTCCCGGTCATATCCGATGTCATGGCGATGTCGTTGATGGTGTGGTTACAGTTGCCGGTCGTTTGGTATGGCTGTTGTGGTGGTGACTGGCCAGTCCGTGCGGAAGCTAAGCATGGGTGCGGGGTTGGACATCATAGGTCACTCGGGGAACCTGCGTTGTGGTCCGACGTATTTACAGGTTGTCAGGTATGCGATGCCGTCCAGCAGGGCTTCCATGTCATTGGTGGTGTACATGTTTGCCAGCCAATGTAGCGGATGGTGGCTGTCAAGGTGTTGTTCGTAAGTTGTCCCTTGGAGGACCATGATGGGGCATGCTGGGTGACATTCGATGTAGCTGTTCTCGATGATCCGTCGTGTGGAGGCACAGTGGTCCCATTTCAGTGCGGGTGCGATGTTGGCCACATACGCCATGCCCCCATAGGCAGAGCAGGCCCTGTCGTGTGCGTCCAGAGGGAGGAGTAGTGGTAGCAGGTCCGCCTTCAGACATGCCGGGTTGGAGAGGCATATCTCGACGGGATGCTGGTAGGGACACCTCCGACAGTAGAAGACGGGCATGACGCAGCTGAACAATGTGATGCGGTAAGTCAGTCGGTAACTTACGTTCAGCAGGGACAGGAGATCGCATCCCAATGTATGAACAGGTTGGTTTTGTACAGCTTGAGCTGTTCGGCGTAGTTGGGTAGGTGTGTTGCGGTTGCCATTTCGCAGCGGTGCGTTGTGGTGGCGTGCTCCGGCTGTGTGTGCAGTCTGCAATGTGCACGCTCCGAGGTTGCTGTGAGCTCTGTGTAGTCGTAGGGAGACAGGACTTGTGTTCTGTTTGCTTGTTTGGAGGACACGGGCCCTCTTCCCACATGCTTCTCAGACAGTTCAAGGTCAGTGATGTGTGACTCCTTCCAATTAACTTGCATGTGGCCGACATGGGGGAGTGTTTTCTTCTTTCTTCCCCGTCCGTTGTGTGCTTCTGTGATATGCGCTATCTGCCCTGTGGTCAGTCTCCTCGGCATGCCTGTGTTGGTCTATTCTTGGACAATGGCTGTATTCACCGGCTTCTGTCGTAGGGCTGTGGTTTCGGAGTTGGAATGGAAGGTCATTCAGTGCTGTCTGCTCTCCCTTGTGTGGGCGGCAGGCTGCCTTTCCGCTCTGCGTTGGGCCTTGTGTGTGAATGTTATTCTTGGGCCACCTGTTGTCGGTCCCCGTGCTCTTTGGTGTTCCGTTTTATATGTCTTGTTCATATGTGCAGGGTGGTATGGGTTTTTCAGTGTGGTACTGGCGTTCCTCTTCCCGAAGGGGCCCTGCTTCTCCTAGTTGGTGTTGCCGCCGCTGTGTGCTACGCCATGTTTGTTACACTGGGGTGTGTCCTGCTGTTGCGTGACTTCACTGACATGTGTGCGTCGGTTGTGTGGCGTTGGGTGTTGTCCGTGATTTGGGCGTTGGGGACATGTCTGTGGCAGGCCTGTCACGTGTCATGTGCGTTCGGGGTGGGGCTGATGTGTGTGCTGCTTGGTTGTGTCCCTGTGTCTTTGTGCGACGCATGCATGGCGCTGCGGTTGGCCTCTGCGTTGTGCGCATGTGTGGCGGCGTCATCGCCGCTTTGGGGCCGTGACGGGGTGGTTGGTTCCTAGTCCCAGGTGGTGTGTACACATGTGTTCCGCGATGTTACGATTTGGCCTGTGTGTCATATGTGGATGCAATGGTGGATGTGTAGTGTACACGCGCTGGTGGGGGTTGTCCGCTTTTCCGCCCTTGCACTGTGTGCGCTGTTTGCGTGCACTTGTTGTGTGTGTGCCTACCTGCGTCTCCGCGGTACGTTGCGTCCTTGGTGGTGCATCAGCAGAAGCATGGGAAGGGCCTGCAGTGCTGGATTCATGCTCGGGGTGCCGCTTCTTCGTTGTCCGTGCTCTGCGTCCGTGTTACCCCCTCTCTTTCACGTGCGGTGTCTCTTAGCCGTGGGAGCCGTTTGTTTGCGGCATCGTAATTTATACGCCGGGCGGGAGCGTGTTTCGTCGGACGGTGTGTGTCAGTTGAGCTGCGCCGCTACGTGTACGGGCGCACTTTGATGGCGGACGGTGTTGCTGGCTTGCCGGCGGTGTTTGGCCTACTTTTCGCATCGTAATTGGACGGGCGTGTGGACTGCTGCGTGCCGGCGGTAACTGGTGGTTTTTGCATCCGCCAGCATGGCGGTTGTGCTTCCGCCCGCCATCGTAATGAGCCCCTATGTATAACAAATTAAAAAAGTTAAATGTACTTTTAATATTTTTAAAATTAATTATATACTATATTAACTAAAATAATACAAAAAATATTAAGTAGCGTAGGGAATAAAATTACTATTACAACTCCCAAAAAAACAACAGTAAGAAAAATGTTGGATAGCGTAGGGGTAAAATTACTATTCCCACTCCAGAGAGTGCAACAGTAGGGAAAGTGTTGGATAGCGTAGGGGTAAAAATTACTATTCCAACTCCAGACAGTGCAACAGTAGGGAAAGTGTTGGATAACGTAGGGGTAAAAATTACTATTCCCACTTCAGAGAGTGCAACAGTAGGGAAAGTGTTGGATAGCGTAGGGGTAAAAATTACTATTCCAACTCCAGAGAGTGCAACAGTAGGGAAAGTGTTGGATAGCGTAGGGGTAAAAATTACTATTCCCACTCCAGGGACTGCAACAGTAGGGAAAGTGTTGGATAGCGTAGGGGTAAAAATTACTATTCCCACTCCAGAGAGTGCAACAGTAGGGAAAGTGTTGGATAGCGTAGGGGTAAAAATTACTATTCCCACTCCAGATAGTGCAACAGTAGGGAAAGTGTTGGATAGCGTAGGGGTAAAAATTACTATTCCCACTCCAGAGAGTGCAACAGTAGGGAAAGTGTTGGATAGCGTAGGGGTAAAAATTACTATTCCCACTCCAGAGAGTGCAACAGTAGGGAAAGTGTTGGATAGCGTAGGGGTAAAAATTACTATTCCCACTCCAGGGAGTGCAACAGTAGGGAAAGTGTTGGATAGCGTAGAAGTGACAAATAACATACTTATAAATAAATTAATTTTTTAATTAATTTATGAATTATTAAATAACTCTAAACTATTTACCAATACCAATAAATATTTATTAAAAACATAATTACCAATAGAAAATGTATTAACAATAAATTAATAATAAATACCAATGAATAATAATTAATAAATATTAATTACATTTATCAATAAATAATATTTAATAATATTTAATTACCAATTAATGATAAAACAACAATAAATTAATTTTTAGAACAAATAATTAATATCCAATAAATTAATTATCAATACCCAAAAATAAATTTAATAATTACTTAATTAGATTTCAATTACTTCCAAAAGTATTCCCCTATAAACGCACAACACACTCCAATGATAAAATACACTTAACATAATGATCAATTAATCAATTAATAAAAATTAATAACTAATTAATAATAATGAATTACCAATTAATAATTGATTACCAATTATCAATTAATTAACAATAATATAATTATCAATACCAATTAATTAAAATAAATTAAAATTAATTGCATTTAAATTACATAATGATTAATTAATCAATTACTAAAAATTAATCACCAATTAATTAAAATTATTTACCAATTATTAATTAATTAACAATTATATAATTATCAATAACAATTAATTAAAATAAATTATAACTTAATTACATTTAAATCACATGATAATCAACTAATCAATTAATAAAAATTAATAACCAATTAATAAAAATTAATTACCAATTATTAATTAATTAACAATAATATATTTATCAATACCAATTAATTAAAATAAATTATAACTTAATTACAATTAAATTACTTCCCACCCTATTCCCCTATAAACCCACAACCCGCTACAGAAGTTAAACGCAAAAAATAATTAAAATTAATTTATAATTCCTAAAAATTAATAATTAATTTAGTATAATTAAATTACTTCCCACCCTATTCCCCTATAAACCCACAACCCGCTACAGTACAAAAAAAAAAAAAAACTTAAAAAATAGATTAATGAACATATAAAAATTGTATACATATATTTTTAAACAATTAGAACACTTAACAAAAACACATATAACACATACATATTAAAAACATAACAAAATACATAACAATAATACAAATATCGATATTAGTAACATCGATATTAGTAACATCGATATATTTGATTTCGATATTACTAACTTCGATATTATTAACATCGATATTAAGTAATTCGATATTACTTACCTTAAGGTTGATATTCTGTCCATCGATATTCTGTCCCATCGATATTCTGTCCCTTCGATATTTTAACTTCGATATAATTGTATATCGATATTTAATTTTCGATATTTTGACTGCCCACCGTTGCAAACAATTCAAGATCATTCAACTAGCAGTCATGGGTCATCTCAGATTGATAATGCAAATGACTTGTTACTTACACAAAGACAACTTGGTACAAACATTGTTCCTGAACAATTTAATGATTGCATTACCTCCCATAACACCAGAGCTATATGCAATACTACGATGCTTTCTAAATTTAAGGATTACTATGTGTCTTACAAAAAAATAATAGATGTAGAGATACAAATATTGTGTTGTTATGCTTATTTTAGATATTTGTATTTTATATTTTTTCATACACATCATTTAGCTTTGTTTTTCAAAAAGGGGAAGGTGTTGTACCATAAGACACTGCAGTACTGTATGGAGTGTGCAGTATTTTTAAGAACTTATTATGAGCGAGCAAGTTCCTGCTTTGTGGAGGAGCTCACTTGTCAAAAGCAAATGCATTCCGGTTGCTATGTTTCCCACAGGCTGTGTGGGGACTTCTTATTTATTACCTTGTACTTCACTAAATAAACACTGTACTTATCTCTTCTTGGTTCCTGAAGTCTCTTTGCAACAACGACATATTTTGCTACTGCATAAGCATGTGGATGAATGCGTGGTCTTAGAATGGGAGGATGCCCAAAGAGAGCAAACATGTCAAAGGAAGGAACAAAGAATCCTCGGTAGGTAATATCTCTTTGAAGAGTTGTTTCACAGCCAGTTCAACTGCATCCATGTTTACATGTTTGGTCCATAAGCTAATCTATGGGGTTTTGCCAGCAACCATAGCTGAAATGTGAGAACTCCCAGAAAATGATCAGTGAATATTCTCTAAATGGGTTTGTTAATGGAAAGTTGGCACTCCCTTGCACTGCATATACATGTACCACTGTTGACCAGGTGCAAAATCCAAAACTTGGTACTTGATAGGAGAATGGGACCAACCTGCTCGACTATCTGCCAACGTCCATTGCCAGACACCTGACATTGTAGCAGCTCCTGCTACGTTCTTCTCCACTGTAGTAAATCCTTTTCAGCTGTCCTTCATCAAAGCCTTGTCCTGCTGGAGATTTTTGACTTCCCAAAAAGTGACTACGTCCAAATGAAGAAATCTTCACTGCTGCTTCATTCAGCAGCTCCCTGACGATGACGCTCCCTCCTTGGACACAGCCTGCAGCCTTGCCCCACTGAACTTTACCTTCTCAGAACCCTTTTCTCTGAAATTTCTTGTAAGTCCGAAGATAAGCGCCCATCGGGCCCAATCCACTAATTGTATACGACCTGCCCTCCTTCGCAATCAGCCACATTTTGACCCTATCTAGTGCAATTAAAGGTCCGCAGTTCACTCTTTTCTCTTTTAGGCGCTGGGATTTACCCTAAACTTTAGAAATTCATAACTCTGGTTCTTCTAATTGGATTTTTGTCATTTTAGTGTTAAATAATTTATTAAAATGTATTTTCTAGATTGGTGTGGGATTTTTCTTGTGTTGTGTTTTTTCTTTATTGCTGTTTGTGTGCTGTATAAATACTTTACACATTGCTTCTGAGTTAAGCCTGACTCCTTTTGCACCAAACTACCAGAGGGTTAAGCACAGGTTAATTTAGTGACTCTTGTGATTCACCCTGACAGGGATTGTGGCTGTTGCTTGAGCACGGTTAACATCCCACTCAGCCAACAACCCAATTTCTTCCATTCAGATCCTGAGGTCTTCAGCAATCAGGTGTGGTTCCAATTGGTGCAAGAGATGGACTGAATTTAGCATATATGAGAGAAGGATGTCTGCAGGTCAGTATTACATTTGATATTGATTGTTGCTAATGGATTTGCAAGGAAAAAATGCAACAAAGCCTTTCACAAAAGCACTTACCCAACACACACATGCTGTGAAAAAAGAAATTATATTTAGGATATGAGTGGTCAGAGTTTTTATCTTAGTTTTCATTCATCAGTAGTGCATTGGGTCTGATGGTAGTATTGATTGCATGCCCTTAAGCCTTGTGATAGGCAGCGGCGATGGAGGGGCCACTCCCACCACCTTTTGGGCAACAAAAAGAGTGTCTGTCAGACTGAGCAAAGGTCATCCTGATAGACACCCTTTATTTTTAGGTCAAGCAGCCAGGAGCTAGACATGTGGAAAATGTGCAGGTGCCTGGCCGTCTGAGCTGAACTTTTCACTGCCCTGTGGGCATGACCTCCTCAGACTGGCAAAGCACCTCAAGGCCCTCCCACTCATGATGAGGGAGAGCGTCACTGATAGCCTTGGACCAGGGTGCTTCCGTTTTGAGCCCTGAAGTGCCAAGGACCAACTGTCTATCATTGATGCCTCAACACAGCGTGGGGTGGGGTCAGCAGCCTCGCTGACCCCATCTCACTCTCTGATGAGTCCCAACCCTTATGGAACCACCAAGGCTTCCCTCCACAAGATGCTGCAGATGGTAAGTGTTATGCTTTTAATGTTTGGTAAGTGCATGTGTGTATATTTATGAATGTATGTGTATTTGTGAGTGTGTGCTGTGAATGGGTGTGTGTGTTCTTGTGAATGGGGGATGTATGTGTGCATGCTTGTGAATGCATGCGGTGTGAGTGAATGTGCATGTAGATGGGTATGTGCATGTGTGGTCATGTGGCCTACCCACCCCCCTCTTGCTTGAATTACTGACCGCCAGTGCCTGTGATCAGGTTCCAAGAGCTCTGTATGTGTACAGTGAGAATCTCTAAATGCCACTCTGTGTACCGTGGAAAGCTTTATGTATACTGTATGTGTACTCTAGGAAGCTCCATGTAACTCTATATATGCACTGTGGGATGCTCCAATTGCCACTATAATTACCAATGAATGTGCACTGGACTCCATTTTAGAGAGTATTAGTTTCCTGAAGTTCAGTCACAATAGGATTTGATGGAAAGAGGAAGAGGTTCCTTTTGTGTCCACTGCACTGCTGTCACACAATTTAGAGCTTGGAGTCCCCCTAGCACGGAGTCATGCAATTTAGAGCTTGAATAATCTCTCTTTTACTTGATCAAAGATACTCCTGGTTGTCAAGTTAAAAATCTGACTTTACAATGTATTTAAATACAATGAAAAAAGATTTTAAATTTTCATATAATGGTGTACTCTAAGCATTAAAAAAATGAAAACCTGGTTTAATTTTTTTTAATTTATTTGCTTTGCATTCCTTTGTGAATGACCCCTCCCCCAGGGCTGCTACCTTGGAAATATGCTGATGGCCCAGGGAGACTAGGATCAATCAATCAGTCGATTTGCAAAGCACGACTAATCACCCGGGATAGTATCCAAGCACTGAGGAAGTGGCAGTTGCCGGAGAGATCAGTTGAACAGCCTTCCTGAATTCTAGGAGTGGTAGAGGTTCGGAGGTGCAGAGGGAGTTGGTTCCAGGATGTTGCCGCAAGGTAGGAGAAGAAACATCCTCCGCTGTTGCTACGGTGAATGGGAGGGGTGTGAGCGTGGGACAGGTGTCTGGACAGCTGGTGGAAGTTCAAGCAGCGGTTGATGTAGGCTGGACCTTGTTTGTGCAGGGCCTAGCAGGTGTGGTTCAACATCTTGAATTGGCATCTCTTAGGTCCAGGGAGCCAGTGGAGGTTCCTGAGATGAGCGGTGATGTGGATCCGTTGGGAGAGGTCAAGGATGAGTCTGGTCATGGAGTTTTGAATGGTCTGAAGTCTCTTCAGGAGGCGGGTGGTGATCACTGCATAGAGTGTGTTGCCGTAGTCCAGATGGCTGGTGATTAGGACCTGGGTAATGGTGCGTATGGTGTTGATGGGCAGCCACTTGAAGATTTTCCGTAGCATGCGAAGTGTGAGGAAGCAGGTGGAGGAGACTGCATTGATCTGGGATTTCATGGTTAGCTTGCTGTCCAGTATTATGCCAAGGTTTCTTGCATGGTCGGTCGGTGTGGGCGAGGGCCCTAGTTCCGCTGGCCACTACGAGTTTTTCCACGGGGAGAGGTTTTTGCCGAATATCAGTTCTTCCGTTTTCAGGCAGTTGTTTTTCATCCATTTGGTGATGCTTGTCATACATCAGCAGAAGTTGGCCCTGCTGGTGGTGGGGCCTTCTCAGAACGAGATGATGAGCTGGGTGTCATCTGCGTAGGATATGATGTTTAATCTGTGGGTACTGACAATGTTGGCCACGTAGATGTTGAAGAAAGTTGGGCTGAGGGAGGAGCCCTGAGAAATGCCACAGATGATGTCTCTGGGCTTGGAGGTGAATGATGGTAGACTGACTCTCTGGGGGGCATATTATCAAGAACGGCGTTAAAATTATCGCCGCTTTAGCGGCAGAAAACTGCCGCTAAAGCAGCGATAATGGGCTTGATAATATGCCCTTGAGAATTCCAATAGAAGCCCATGTTCTGGTGTAAACATGGGCTTCTATTGGAATTCTCAAGGGCATATTATCAAGCCCATTATCGCCGCTTTAGCAGCAGTTTTCTGCCGCTAAAGCGGCGATAATTTTAACGCCGTTCTTGATAATATGCCCCTGAGTTCTTCCGGTAAGGAAGGAGGCAAGCCACTTGAGGGCATTTCCTTAGTTGTGATGTGAAGTAGCATCTTGATCAGGGATGAAATGCAGAAGTCTTGAAAAGGTAGGCCTCCACTCACAAAAAGAGCACAGCAGCCATGGGGCAGCCAGAAACCCCCCCTCTCAATAATTTAACACTTAATATACGAGAATCAGGGTAGACTTGCAATAACTGTACAAGAGCAATTATGTTGGAATAGTTTCTCCCATTCACGCTTTTGTAAATGTTGCTGCTGCCATTTTAATTGTCTTTATTGTAGTTACAATTCATATTGTGTGCACTAGATAAGGCTTTTGATTTTAAATAAATTAAAATAAATATTTAAAATGTATCCCTCGTGTTCTAGTGTTCTTGAGTGTGGTATTCCTTAATAAGATAGAGTTTGAGGTTCTACTAACTATCCCTGTAACGTCTCATAGAATTGATCAATACATGTAATAAATCTCACTAAAATATTGCTCAGTTGGAGAGTGGTTGTAGCACAACTAGATTTCTGTCTCAGGTGAGTCCTTAATGCCAGGAGGTCTTGAAAAACAAACTATGTTTCTAGACCAATCAAGAAAACATATAATTTAGTGCCCAATGTGGGTCATGCAACTTCTAGATCAGTGAGTTATTTTGGAAGACACTCTCAAGAAACCAAGTATTACAATTAGCAGAGACCTCCACTGTAATATTGGGTGCCTCCTTCAGCTCAGTTAGGTACTTCTTATTTGGTAGGTCTGTAAGTTTGCCAGATGCTTGATTTATGAGAGGTTATTTCCCATTTTGATTTCTGTTTTTCAGGGTTTATTTAGTCTGTTTGTTCAAAATTGAGCAAGTGCCTATTCCGATAGGGTAAAATTCTGGGCACCAGTTATTCAACTTGCTAGAGAGGTGTAAAGTAACATCTGTCGCAAATGAACATGCTGCATATCCTTTTAAAATATTTCAGTATTTAGATTGATGTGGTACAAGTCAGTATTTTCATACATACGAACATGCAGAAAGGCCACCTAATCAGGTACCCTATTGCAACTTAGAAATCCCATTGGAATATTAAGAACACCAAGCCAGGTTTGGTGGTCAACTACCACATGCACATGCAATACACAGAACATCAGAATTTGCCTCGCAAGTGATGAAGGGTCTACCTGGCCCATATTCCCTAGTTATATACTATACCCTGACTTAGGAAATTTACCACTTGCAGAAGTAAAACAGTTATTACATTAGGTAGACAAATTCAACAGTATGTCTAACAAGCAACCGCTACGGGGGCTGTTACTTTTGCGCAACACAAGCATGCCACAATGCAATCAATCAATCTCACATTTATAGAGCACTGCAAATCACCCATGAGAGTCTCGAGGCACTGGAGATGTTGGCTGCTAAGTGGTGGTTAGATCATTCAAACAGCCATGTCATTAGTTCTTTCCTGAATTGCTGAAGCGACGGTGCAGTCCTGAGGTGCAGGGGGAGGTTATTCCATGCCATGACTGCCAGGTGCGAGAAGGAGTATCCTCCGCTGTTGGTTCAGTGGATCCGTGGGGAGTCTACAAGGGAGAGGGATGTGGATCGAAGATGTCTGGTCGGTTGGTGGAAGGTCAGGCATTTGTTGATGTATGCTGGTCCTTTGTTGTGCAAGGCCTTGTAGGTGTGTGTTAGCATCTTGAACAGGCATTTCTTCTGAACCAGGAGTCAGTGTAGTCTCTTGAGATGGGGTTTGATGTGGGTCCTTCTGGGGAGGTCGAGGATGAGTCTTGCTGCTGAGTTTTGTATTGTCTGGAGCAACTCAGGAGGCATGCAGTGATTCATACGTAGAGTGTGTTACTGTAGTCCAATTTGCTGATGATGACGGCTTGTGTGACGGTCCTTCTGGTGTTGACAGGGAGCCACTTGAGGATCTTGCAGAGAATGTGCAGGGTATGGAAGCAGGCGGATGAGACTGTGTTGACTTATTTCTTCATGGGTAGCTTGCCATCCAGGATGATGCCTAGGTTGTGGGCATGGTCTGTTGGGGCAGGGGTGGGCCGAGTTCCATGGGCCACCATGCATCATTCCATGGCGAGGTGTTGTTCCCGAAGAACTGTCTTGTTTGTGTTGAGTTTGAGACAGTTGTCCTTCATCCAATCTGTGATGTTCAACATGCATCTGTGGAAGCTGGCTTTGGTGGTGGAGGGGTCTTTGGACTGTGTGAGGATGAGCTCGGTGTTGTTGGCATATGAGATGCTCTTGAGTCAGTGCGATCTGACAATGCCAGCCATGGGGGCATATAGGTGTTAAAGAGGGTGGGGCTGAGGGACGATCCTTGTGGGACTCTGGAGAGGGTCTTCTTGGGCTCCAAGGCGAATGATGGGAGACTAATCCTTTGGGTTCTACAGGTGAGGAAGGAGGTGAACCATTTGAGGGTGTTTCCTTCGACCACGATGTGGTAGAGTCTGTTGATCAGGATGTGATGGTAGACAGTGTCAAATGTGGAGGACAGGTCCTGGAGGATGAGGGCTGCTATTTCTCCATGGTCCAGGAGGACTCTGATGTCATCTGTGCCTGTCCTCAGGGACGCAGGCCGCGGTGATGGAAGTGTTCAGGACCTTCCTGAGCTTGTCGCCGATTGTCTTGCTTCCGAGGTTGAAGGCGTGGTGGGGGCAGGGGTCTGTGGGTGCTCCTGAGTGCACGGAGTTCATGATGGAGATAGTGTCTTGCATGGTGAGGCGGTCTCAGTGAGTTAGCAGGAGTTCAAGGTTTGTGTTCTTGGGTGTGAGCTGGTTGATGCTTTCGGTGGCGGAGGGTTGGCAGTCCAAGTTTTTGTAGCTTGCTGAGATCTTGTCATGGAAGAAGTCAGCAAGGTTGTCACACAGTTCTTGGTAGAGTGTAATGTCATTCTCTGTGGCTGCGGGATTGGTGAACTCCTTCACAATGGTGAAAAGTTCCTTACTGTGGTTTGCAATCAGTTCACAGACTATCATCGGCAAAGCACCCACAAAGCAAGTTGAAATTCTATTCTGGATTGCTCACAAGATCAATGAGTTTAAAGCAGTCTATCCCCATACAAAACCCCAGGATAAGCATAGAATCCTGACTATGTGTCTTCCCATTTGGAATGGTACCACCTGTAGAAGAGGGCAAGACCTGGGGAAGAGTATTTGCGAATAATTATACTACTATGCATGGTACACCCTCATTGAAAGTGTTACAGAGGTATTAAAATAGGTACATGGGGCTGCAACTCGTTTTGATTTAGGGATGAATTGATGGGCAATTTTGAGTCAGTCTCCTCAATAGTTCTGAGTAACATTCAAGGAGAAGCTACTGTTCTGGTATTGTGCCAGGGGCTAGCAGTGGTTCCTCTTCAAGACTGTGAAAGGGAACTTCCAAAAATTATTTAGGAATTTTACACCTCTGTGGGCTGTGGTACCTTAGGTTCACTAATCAATAAACTAACATCTCAAAGGACAAAATGAGAGTGAGGGTCCCAGCAAAGAAAAAGTTGTGCTGGAAACTAAGAAAAATCAGAAAGCAAAAACAAGGATTGGATCTTTCTCAACATAGGAGTTCAGGAGTGGCTGATATGATTTGAGGGACTATGATAAAATTAAAACGCCAGATCACTACCAGTATCCTGATAGCTGCTCTTCACTTTCTTTTCAAGACTCTGGTGACAGTCAAAAGGCAGAGAGAAATTGATGGACTGAGTATAGCAGAAAAGACTAGAACATAAAACACAAAAATGAATCAGGACGTGATTCTGAGGTTTGTGTAAAGATAGAAGAGAAAGGTTCAGACTCAAATACTCACCTAAAAAAAGAAAGTGGCAGGTTTAGCAAAGAAACATTTGCTCTACTTCTGCGTAATGGAACGTGGGTGGTAGCACTACTGGACAGAGCAGCAGAAGGGTCAGTAGCTCGCCACACCCTCAAGGAGTCAAGAAGCTTCTGGTGGTTACTCCAATTAAAGAATACCTCAACAAGCTATTTGATGATGCACAATTATACAAAAGAAAGAAAAGGAGTACAAAGTTATACTGTGGAACTCCCTTCCAGATCAGCTTTGTGCGAAAACTGAGTTCAAGTCTTTTAGAAAGGGTCTGAAAACTTCGCTTTTTAAGCAGGCATACTCATGTTTGATTCCATGCGCATCTAGGTTTTGTACCCAGCACATTCACATAAAATTCAAGGACATTACTGTTCACAGAGGAAAAATTGAGTGAAAAATTGAGTGATTAACTTGATGCAATTAGGGGAAAAGGAAGTGCCTTTCTCTTCCATTGAATTCTGATAGTCAAATGTTACAGAAAATGCAAAAGAAACAAATAGATCCCTAGCATCAGCAGTGGGAGGACACAACTCAGCCAATCAATCAGCTATGCTCCAGAGAAGGGACAAATACAAGAATAAGGAACTGGTAATTGGACAAAACAAAACATCCAATCATGAGCAAGGAGCCAACCCAAATACCATTTTAAGTAAATTATAAGGGACAAAGCTGTCTGTAGTGAGACTGCACAATACTGATACAAATTTCAGGAAAATAATTGTTTTAATTCCAGCTATATTGGAAGATGGAATTTTTAGATCAGTTAATTTCTTGTCGGCCCATTTTCAGAAAGCATTCCTTTTAACAACTTTAATTTAAAATACATATTTTAAACATGAATGGTACTTAGAAGAACCACAAAACGCAAGGTTTAGTTACAGTTATGATCACCATCTTAATGCCCACATGGACCATGCATTAGCAGAACGCTCACTGTAGTATAGAGTGTGGGTTCCTAACTGAAGTAGTCCAAAATTTATTATTATAGCCAAATAAACAGTACATTGGCATTTACCTGATAATCATAAGTACCAATAAGGCTTCTCACAACTTTCATATTCTCTTAGACACCACTCCATTAAAAACAAGACTTTTTTCTGGTGATGGATAAGTGAACATTTAAACACTAGAAGAAAAGTGACAGTAGCACAATAGTGATCCTCTTCCACTAGTAACAACAACTAAGAAATGCAAAAGAGAGTGTGAAATTACAAAATCTGAATGCTTCCAGTGCTTCTTTATCCAGCATTATATATCCCATCCGGCAATAAGGAAGGAATCAGTGAGACAGACATCCAATTTTGAATCATAGATCATGACTTTCTCTGGCACAAGGGAATTGGAATTGAGATTGTATGAACTAATAAAGTCACCACAAAGAGGGATGAGGCCGATGTATACAGAGAGATGGAAGAAGCTTTAAAAACAGCAATGCCTGTGAAATGCAGTGAAAATCTGTGGGTGAATATCTTGAAACACAATAAGTCAAACTTGTACAGAGAAACCTCCATGAAGTTCATGACAGCATACTACTTGGCCCCGATTAAATTGACCAAAATATTCTCAGGTGCATGAGACTATTGCTGATGTTAATGTGGGGAGACAGGCACACCTGTACCTATATGATGGCCATCATGACCCTAACTTGTGACCTATTGGAAAGAGATTTTTAGCTTCCAACGTATTGTGGTCTTCTTCAATCCTGAGGAGCTTTACACTACAATTCTTAGATTTAAGCTATGAGAAATTGGGGGGGGGGCACAGGAGCTAAGGAATGAATAGCAACATATCAGTTTTTGCTCATAGCTTGCGTAACAATAGCTAGGAATTGGAAACATGGTTTGAGTTTGACTTTGAACATTTGGTGCAGGAGGGTTTGGGGGAACCATCTCTATGCAAAGGATAGTGTGATATCTAATGAAGAATAGGCATCCATTCTGCTTTAATTTTATCTCTGCTATGGTAGAACTAGTAGGGGCAGAATTGAGGGTGGGGGGTGGGGGGAGGAAAGTATATCATTCATGCTATTGTTTGAAGGGTCCTTCACTTGCAAGATTCTGAACTGGCAGACACCCACAAATTAACATGTTATTGATGTTTTGCCCTATATATGTGAATAACAATCTATTTTTTAGAAAACGTTACTGAGATTTTTATTTAAGGATTTCAAACTACAATAAACATTCTGGATTAAAGTCCTGAGGGTCCAAATGCTATATTTTTAATGGTTTGAGATGAACTGTATATCTACAACTAGAAATGATTTGGCATTGACAATCTGCCAACTAAATACTAAAGATCAGTTTTTTTCTTCTTTGGTCTATTTTTAAATTTTTTTGATTGAATTTAGCCTTTTTGCTCTCCCTCCTCTGTTACTGACTCGTGTAAAAAAGAATTCCTGTCTTCTGTGTTCTGTTACAGCATGTCCTAGCGACAAGCGGCTGTATAATTTTGTAATGGGGCAGAGAGTACACAAAGAAAAAGGTTGTCCTTTGATATGTGTACATTTTACATTTTCTAAGATTCGTCAAAGATATATTTTCACCTGTAATTGTAGAGGATGGTTTGCTTTGGCTAACCCTTACCCGCCGCAGTAGGTTGCTGGCAGAGGCTGCAGGTAACTCTCGCACTGTGGTCTGTTCTCTGTCCCAAGCTATAAAAGCTTTTGCGGAACCTGAGCTGTTACATATTTTGGTCTTTGTCCAATAATCTCTATCCATCATTCCACACCTAGCTGTAGTGGCAGCTCTGTTGCATGCCTGTAACATCATTCTGAGGCTGATGCTCAACAGCTAAAACATCATCATGCTGGAACTAGCTGTGCCGCCGGGAGACCGCAATGCATTAATTGCAGCAGAGCAACAACTGTGCAGCTTTGTCTACATGTAGTGTGGTCCAATGACCCCTAGTATGGTACAGGTTCCAAATCCATTAATGTGAACAAGAAATTTGGAAATCGAACGTCTTAAACAAAATCAAACATAGGGCCTGATTTGGATGGCGGTCGGACTTATGTCCAACTGCCATCCTGGTGGGAAACGGGACCGCCCGACAAGGTGTCGGCGGTCCCGCATCCTGAATCACAATGTGACTGCCTTCAAGGCAGCCGCAAAGTGTATATTTTGTATTGTGGCAGGTGCTGTGGGCTGCAGCACAAGCCGCAGTACAAAATATGCACCCCGTGCATATCCCTGCACTATGTGGCAGGCACCATGTGGTGCCTGCCACATGGTTCAGGGATATGTTGGGGGGCACCCTATGTGCCCCCCAGGGGACATGTCGGAGGGCCAGGTAGGAATGGGGGGGCCCGTTTCCCTTTCCGCCTGCATTTTCATGGCGGATTAAACTCCATGAAACGGACGGCGGGAAGGGACGTTGTAATCCCTACGACGATGCCTGGCAGGCACCGCCACTGTTGTAGGGATACAAGTCCCTCTGACGGACCGACGGGCTCCTTGAGCCTGTCTTATCCATGGTGGTCGGACTCTCCGACCGCCAACCATCCACCCGCCGTCCTAATGTTGCGGGCGGTAATCAGTATTACGAGGGCAGTGGGACCGCCACCACCGGGCAGACGGTGGCGGTCCTACCGTCATCGTAATCAGGCCCTTAGTTCTCAATGTATGGACTCATACCAAAATACATTGCTGAAATTCACAGACAATCCATAACTTTAAACAATGTTGTCATTCAATAAGACAGCCTTCTTTTTTCCAATGCAGAAATGCTTACTTTCTTTAGCACTGAATGATATATTTTCCTTTGCAGTTAATATCTCTTCTTTCCTTCTACAATGTGTTTATAAATCAAGTGTTCTATATGACACCCTCTTTGCTAGTGGTTGTACGTCAGAATATTGTATGCAGAAAAAAATACTATATTTAAAAAAATAAAATTAAACTAAAGCATGGGGTAAACAATTAACCAGAATACATTATATATAAATAACAAAAATATATAGCAAATATATAAAAAGAATAAACCATAAAACTACAAATTATTTAATTTATAAACAATAAAATAAAAAAACATGAAAAGTAAAATATTCACACTCCAACGTAGGCAGAAGTAGGGAAAGTGTTGGACTTTTGAGGGGGGTCAGATTTACCATTCCAACTCCAACATAAACAAAATTAGGAAGGTGTTGGGCTTTGGAGGGATCGGATTTACTATTGCCACTCAAATCTTAGCAACAGTACAAAAATTGTTGGCCTTTGGAGGGGTAAGATTTACTATCCTCACTCCATTATGACCAGTAGTAGGGAAACTGCAGGACCTTGTAGGGGTCAGATTTACTATTCCTACTCCAACGTAACAATAGTTGGGAAACTGTTGGACTTTGAAGGGGTCAAATTTACTAGTCCCACTCCAACATAATCATCAACGTAATGTAGGACATTGTAAGGGCACAATTTACTATTCCTACTCCAATATAAGCAAAGGTAGGGAAAGTGTTGGACTTTGGAGGAGTAAGATTTACTATTTCCACTCCAATCTTAGTAGCAGTAGAGAAAGAGTTTTGGATTTGAATGGGTGGGATTTACTGTTCCAATTCCAATCTGAGCAATAGTAGGGAAAATGACAGACTTTGTAGGGGTCAGATTTATTATTCTTCCTCCAACATAAGCAATGGTAGGGAAAGGGTTGGACTTCGGAGGGGTCAGATCTACTACTCCCACTCCAATTTTACCAACAGTAGTGAAGGTGTTGTACTTTGGACGGGTCAGATTTACTATTCCTACTTAAATCTTAGCAACACTAAGGAAAGTGTTGGACTTTGGTGGGGTCACATTTACTATTCTTGCTCCAATCTTAGCAACAATAGAGAAAGTGGATGAAAGGGGAGAGGATGTAGCCTTACGGTTAGAACGGTCGACCTCGAACCTGGGAAACCGGGTTCAAATCTCGAAAATGATGCTTACATCCTGTGATTCTGGGCAAATCACTTAATCTCCCTGTGCCTAACAAAAATGAATGTGTCCATCTGTAACGAAACTGGTGCTCATGTAAAGCACTCTGATACCCGATGTCTCGGGTCTAGTTCGCGCTATATAAAACTCTAAAAAAAAAAAAAGTGAATGACTTTGGAGGCATCAGACTCACTTTTCCCATTCCAATCGGAGCCACAGAAGTGAAGGTGTTGAGATCTATAGGGGTCTCATTTACTATTTAGGGCCCGATTCCAATCTTGTTCGGAAAGCATATCGAACAACTCGGGTCCTGAATGATTTCCGTACGACTTCGATCGGGGGAGTCCGACCGAATGAGTATACTGCATCCGGATACGATTCGGTCGTACTCCCATTGACTTCAATGGGAACCTGTGTACCAAACACGTACGCAGGCTGGCATTGACAAAAGGGGTGGTTCGTGCACCCTGTGGCGGGCACCCCTTGGTACCTGCCACACTGTGCATGGTTGGTAAGAGGGGACCCATGGGTACCCCCACGGGCCCGATTTGGAGGGCCCCAGGTGAAAGGGGTCCTGCTACGGGCCCCCAAAGACCGATTCCGGCAGCTGATTCGTTCCGGTCAAACCGAAAAGGAAAGACTGTCCGAATTGTTCATCGTACTCGCTCGTTAGGAACACCAAGTCCATAGAACTGCACAAATCAAATCCGAAAGGCTCGTCCTGTCTGAATGCCTTCGGGAACCGATTCGGTCAGCACTTACGGTCTCCAGGCATCGTACTTGGTTGTTCTGAACTGTAAACGATTCGGTCAGAAACAAGGGCTCCGGATCGGTCTAGGCAATTCCGAATCCGATTCGGAGCCTTTCCGAGCGAGTTTGGAATCGACCCCTTAGAGTCCAATTTAAGGAAAAGTAGGGAAAGTGTTGTACTTTGGAGGGATCAGATTTACTATTTCCACTACAGTCTGAGAAACTGTAGAAAAAGTGTTTAACTTTGGAGGGATGTGGTTTACTAAACCTACTCCAATCTGAGCAACAATAGGGAAAGTGTTGAACTTTGGAGGGGTCAGGTTTGCTAATCCCACTCCAATATTATTAAATAAAACATTTCAAAATACCCCAAAATAAATTAAAAATTACATTTTACAACATAATTAAATCAACAAATAATCAAAATAACAGGTAATAAATTAACTTATTTAAATAATTGGCAATTCATAAAAAAAAAAAATAATAATAATAATAAATTAAAAATATGAATTTATATATTAAAGACATTTCACCCTAATCCATTACAAACCCAACAACCTGCTACCAAATTAACCAGTTGTTATTAATTTTTTTAAACTACTTTTTAAATGCAAAATGCACAAAATATGTTAAAACAAATTCAACATAAATATTATTACACCACTTATAACTTACAATACCAAAATAACAAAATTGTTTCAAATGAATTATAAAACAATATTGTACACAAATTATATACCACTTTATTTAAAAAAATAAAATAAATGTGTAAACTAATGATATTCTTATCTTCGATATTATGTCCCATGATATTCTTTACATCACAATATTGTGGCCACTCTATTTGTGACCCACTATATATATATTTGAATTCAAAATTTTGTTGGAATACCAATATTAGAATCACACCATGCTGGGTTGATTCAGAATGAACTCGGAGGTGCAATTCTGAATTGGGTTAGATCTTTCTAATCAAACAGATCCCAGTGTATTTCACTCCCTCCTTATTAACCTCATAAGCTTAGATATAATATAGGGGCTCCCAATAATATGTATTTATACATACTTTCTTGACGTTTTCTTGCTCCCAAATGGCCACTCTTACAAAATAAATGTTTTTTTTTTAATGAGTTATACATACTTTCAGAAACTGAAAATGTGGCTTTTTTCTCTAGTTTCTTTTGGTCTAGTTTGGTTTCTTTCCAGCAGTGCCCTTTAGATAGTGCCAGGAAAACCTTAGTGAGAGTTGTATCGAATAAATGCAAATTAGCACAAATAGGATACATGCTGAAAAAATGTATTGTTACAGTAAGGGTTAAACATCATATGTGATTTGAAGAAAAAAGGAAGCATTGCCTTTAAATATTTTATTATTCTATTCGGAGTTAAAACCACATATATTAGACAGAGATTTCTGGAAGAAATGCTGGTTCATCATCATGCAAGCATTAATAGTAATTTGTAATTATCATTCATGTATCAGTCAATGAGAACCCCAAAGATAGCATACATACATACATTATGTTGATCACTTCAATTTGCAGAAAGTAATGTGGACCTGTTTTTTTTCTTGCTCTGTGAGGTGGCCCTGTGCTGCAAGCTATATCAATATAAATGTTGGCGTACCCTACCATAGCATAACCGCGATGTAACATTTATTGTATGCGTTTTTAGCACCATGTCCACAAACCTTGGTTTTACAATGCGAAGAAAGCTCCTTATAAAGACTAAAAGAGGGGGAATGGTCATCACTGGGCGGTATCAAGAAAGTTTTCTTTAAAAGAGTTGAGCAAAGATTGACAGTTTCTCAGCTAAGTAGTCAATACTGAAAGTAACAAATGCTGTCACAAAGACTGTGTCTGATGGGCTCTTATGTTTTTCTATTGAATTCCAGTCAAGAAATATGATTATTTAAGTGACTTAATACATGGCTTGAGCAAAAGCTGGTCATTTACCAAAATATTTTGGCATTGGCAAGAGCTGCCATAAACCCATGAGGACTGGGCATAAATGCTTAAACAAAACAATGGCACTCGTAAGTATCACTTAAAAAAATCAATAAATTATTTAAATGAATAGATAGCCATCTGCAATTAATGCTGCACCATGGAACATGAGGGGATCGTGCACATGGGCTCTAATCTCAGGGGGGTTTAACCGCTCCCCCCTCCCCTCCCGAATATGTACTTTGTTTGGGCATTTTACGAGGGTGACTTTATTTAATTGGCATGTTACCAAAATGGTAGGACCACAGTTATCATGTTGACCATGTTTGAACTCTGGATAACCCTTGCTATCCATAATATTGGGAACATGAAAGAGGCGGAGATTCCATAGGTGCATTTGGAAATTACACAATTCCTTACATAAATCATTCCCATAAATGCAGTAAACGTGTTTGGCACATTATGCTTCCCAGCATCACTAAGGACCCTAATGGTTGGTCAAATATTTTCTTTGTTGCACAAACTTTTGTGTGTGGTGCAGATTTCATGCTATTTACGTATTTTCCATGCATTTTATAAACCAGATACGTTTCCAGTTTACCATCTGTTTAAAAGGTGCTACTCATTTTATGTTCCTTAGAGGAGGAGATGCCTAATGAGAAATATTAAGATTCCCAGACATGCCTGAGTGCTGGAAAGAAAATATAAAGCAAAAACCCAGCTTTATCCAATAGCCCTCATAACGGTAGACAAAAAAGACGGAAAATCCTATCCGCTGTATATAGTTGTATGTAGCCTGCCACTACATCACCTGTTCGTTCAAGCAAACTACACAGCTTCGACAAGCCAGTACATTTTCCTGCAGGTGAAAGCCTTCAACAGGACTTGGGAAAATCAATCCCATATCAAGCTGCCTATCCATCTGACTCTCCCGAGTCAAAATGTCCAATCCAAGGAACCGACCAATCAGGACATCAATCACTTTCAGCCATGGCCGACTTATATCTGATAGTGAATATGCTATGGTTGACAACAGATTGTCTTCTGCTGACAGGTTCCAAATAATATCTTAGACAATAAGAGCAAAGCACATGAAACTTCTAAATGGAAAACACCACTTTGTTCAAATCGAATCAAAACGTTATTTGGCTGCAATAGGAGCCATACAAGTACATATCAATCACAATACATTAGTGTACCCCAGACAATCAATAGAAGAGGAAAACATGTAAATTTCATATACATGAACGACACCATATTTCTGGATAATTAAAATATAATATAAAAACGCCAATAAGTCATTCATTATATCTTATCAATATCTTTCTTGTTAACAGAGAGCATTTAATAAAATTTAACACCACTTTGTTGATTCCTACCATTTACGATTTTATGTTGTCCAAGGCCAGGTTTGATTCCCACCTATACAAACTCATCCCATGGACCATCTGTGGAGGGTGAGAGCTATCTCAGCCAACACATACAAATATGGCTTTCCCTCATATAATGTAGCCTCCTTGTACCTTTCCTGAGGCTGCCCGCTTCGCTCCCTCACCTCCCGTAGGTCATCTCTCCATCTTTCCCCGAAAGACTGTTAAACAACTGATGTCACCTGTCTCCTCTCCTCCAGGATCCACGTGGGATTTATTTTCTCTTCCAAAATGTTTGGAAAAATAAGTGGTATCTTGCCACAGTCCTTTACCTCTCACTTACCATCACTCCCCTTCCAACCCATTGTGTGCTGCTTCCACTCTCTTATCAGAGACACTACTCATGTTTCTCTTGAGGACACAGTCCTCTGCTGGTGCTACAGGCTTGTTCTCCTTCTGGCTCACACATCTTCCAATCTGTCTCTAGCTCCCTGATTGCCTAGTAGAGAGCATAGCTGCTGGCTCTGCTTTGCTCAGGCTTGCTTCTTCACAGTGCTGACAAGTGGCCCCCTGTCAGGTGTAACATCAGCAGCTAAATCTGGCATTTTAGTCAACAGAACTTTAAATGCCTCTCTGGTTTGGCCTATTTACAAGAATCAGCATTAAAAGTGTTGTTCAGTAAAAATCAGAACTTGTGTCATAGATAAAATATGACCGCCTGGCAGTGATGTTTTCAGAGCACATACATGTCCTCCAGGGGTGCCCTGCCCTTCATACGTTTGTGCATTATTACATGTCTGTGGGTCTCGTGCAAAACATGAACATAGCACAATTGCCAGCACGTGTGAGAGAGAGAATGCTTTTAAACTAATGTATGGAGATGCCCTGAAACAAAGAGCTTGATACTTACCATAGGGGAACAATTAGAGGAATGACTAAGGTCCCCATACAGCATTCAATGTCGTAGAGGCCAGCCGCTGCACCGAAAACATTTGACTTGTGAAGCTGCGACCCACTGTGATTACAGAACATCACTGTGCTGGGCTGAAAGATAGATGGTTTAAAGATGCATGTTAATTATTGTATCATCACCTTCCTTTGCACAAACTAATGTTCTTTGTCCATTGTTAAGGTGACGAAACACAATGTCATCATATTTTAAAAAAAGTGTGAGAAAGTACATTACTTAAAATATCTCAAAATAAAACTGCAGAAATGCTAGTTCGCATCCGAGGAGATATTAGAAGTGGGTTAATCTGCCAATGTAAATGGGCGAAGATCTTAAAGATGACTATGCAGCAATTGGATGACAAGTGCTTAAAACTTCTACCCATTTTGTAATGGCAAACATAGGACTTACCAGTAATAAAGTGGCTTCTTCTGTCATAAAATAGCTCTGGAACCTGTGCAGCATCGTGAGAAAGAAGAGGTACCGTGGTTAATAAATATTAAAATATAAAATGAATGCAGAAATCCTGTAAGCAAATTAGTTTATTTAACCTGGTGTTACGGCCCAAGATGTGGACTGTAGAAATAATACCACCATAGACTCTGTTCTCCCCTTTCTTGACAACAATAAATGACCCTTTGCAAATATACTGAAATGAGCTTTCTCTTCTAAAAATAGTCTGACTTTTTTGTGAAACATTTTAAGTGTACTTACTTCTGATGTATTACCAGAATATTTTAATGTCTTTCTTGTTGAATAGTGTGGCTGAACAAAATAGTTACTTGTTCATTTTTATTGACACCTCTACTCCTATTATATTGTGTAATTCCCAAATATTTGTCCTGACAGTATTTCAGATTATTCATCCTAGTTTATTTATTCATACTGAATGGAATATTTTAAGTTTTAATCTCGCTTTATCAGTAATTATGATGAGGTGGAGAACTAATGTATGGATAGATAGCAGAAACACTTTTGAAACCAAACCATTTGTAGTGTAAATGTAATTCTTTACCAACATACCTGATGGTCAAATGCCTAGCAGCAATTTCATCTTAGTAAAAAATAACGTTCAATAATAAATGCCAGAATGAATTTATTTTTGTCAATTTGTAAGAAAGAACACCAACGTTGTATACTGATATCATATTGTACTACAGTACGGAATAACTTTTGCAGTTACATTTTAGATGTGACAATATCTTTTATTCTTTACAATTCATTCAATTTTTAAATCACTCTTACATTTAAACTGTTCCTTCTACTCAAAGCGGTTCGCTATATGCATGGGACAGGGAGGTCGACGTTGCTTGTGTCCCAAAACTAAAACTATCTGCCCTGGATTGCAATTTCTGACGTTATGCTTTTTTGTTCCTAATGCTTTGTGATAAATAATTTTGAAGTGTACTTTGATACTTCAGATGGCTGTGTTTTTAGATTAATCTGCTGCCAGGCATCTGTGGGCAGGTGGCGTAGGTGTAATAAATGAAGTATGATTTGAAATAGGGGTAGTGACGAGAAGGCCGAGATGCAGTATTTCTTTCCAGGGACATTTAGCCATTAAGTTTGGGTAAAATTAGCCGGGTCAAGCGCCAGCCTTTCCCAGAGGGTCGCTAATGTATTGGTTGTGAGTGCCAGCCCAGGCACTCTGTGTGGTCCAATGGTTAAGCCTGGAGGTATGAGTCAAGAGGGTGTGAGATCAAAGGCCATCTCAGCCCCTTGACAACTCTGTTTGTGTGTGCAGAGTACTTGATCTCATTGTGCCTGAGTCAATCAAGAGTAAGGCCTGGGGTTTGGGCTACAAAACTGCCCCCTCCTTTTCTTTCCTTCTGCTTGATTTATAACACCCTGCCACCAATAAGGAAAAACACCATCCAACATAACTTCCCGCCCACCCCAGTCATTTTTCATATCCCGAGTCCATTGCCTGCCAAACCCCAGGCACGTTCCAACAGGAAACACCAAAATTAAAGTTTTAAAATCTGAAAGTGGAGACAGACTTAGAAATCCACACAATGTAAAGAAACGAATAGATTTGAAACTGGAGATACAAGAGTACACCCAAGAATGCCAGCCCACTGAACTCATCAAAATGTATCTAAAATTATGTGGCTAGAGGTGGGAAGAGGATAACGCTTGAGTTGCAAATGGACCTGTGCCGTATAAACAACAGCACTGTGTATAAGCGAAATGTGCGCGAGTAACGAAATCTAAAAAAGACAGATGCTCCAGTTGCAAAATAATCTGGCTGCAGATCACTCTGTGTGTATTACTTCCTTTACGCATATCTAAATTATACTGCTGGTGCACACCTTAGCCAAGCCCATTCTACAAGGGTCATGAAATTGGGTTGCCAAAGCTTTGGAGAGCGAAAATCCCCTTATTTTAATATGTAAAAGCAATTTTTAAATATTGAACAAACATCGTCAATGAGAATGCTTTATACTCCTAAAGAAGCAAATCCCAAGAAGAGAGTCAGTAAGTCATGAAAGAAAGATGTTCTGCTCTTTACTGTAGCAGTAAGTCCTGCATGTTCGACCTTGGTGAATGTCAGGAATTGAACTACGACAAGTGACCTGTTCCATGTTGGTGAAAATGAGACATTGAATTGGGCAAGTTAGGCTGTTTTTAAAATTCATTCGTTAATACAAGAACTCTGTAACTGCTTTTACTATGTACCTTTGAACGTGCAAGTGTACTGTTAACAACGCTTTGTCTGGTTACAGTAAGTTTTAGCTGTCTAGAAGAGCTCATGTCACAGATTCGTAAAAAGTACGATGCAAATTACAGAGAGACTGGGCTGTGGGTCAGGCCCCTTCAACCCTTAGCAATGGTGAGTTTTCCCGGTTTGCCATTGCTTGGGATGGCTGTCCATAAACGTCATTGCATTTTATGGATGCCTCCATAGTCCTATTTAGTTTTCTCATTAGGTTTAGGTGAAGGCCATCAAGTAGTCCTTTTGATAGACTGCAGACGTGACATGACGTGTAGCTTGCAATTGCAAGGCAAAGTGTATGTTCTTTGATGTATTTACTTTGCTGACACAAGGATATCTCATCAGCTGATTTATGGCTTTTTAGGTCTCGCCTAGGCAGAGCTTGCGCTGTCTCTTCGAGACATGCTGTATTCAGGATATGGGCATAAAGCTCCGCCCACTTTCTGCCCATCTTTTTAATTGGCTCCTGTTCCTGTCCTTTGTAAATGGTGGCTTTTCATTGGTCAATAGGCTTAGTAGTCCCTCCTTAGTACCGCCTTGTCTCTTCTTGTAACCTCCCACGAGGACACCCCATGTTACATGTGTTGTTACTCCCTAGGTTTTAACGACAGCCTCAAGGCACTATTTTCTTAAAAGGCGTCAGGCAACACACACACTAGGTCCTAAGCTAGGCTGGCAGTGGTTACTTCGCTCACTAGAACATCTCACATTTATATGAGACCATCTATAAATTTCCCTTCATCAGCTCCACACAGAGTACAATCTAATCCGAAATGAATGTAATAATTCTTTTGTCACATTTTAAAGCTACTAATTGTATATATGGATATAGCTATTTGAATGTACTCGTAGTACTGTCTTGCATGCAATGCATTATGGGTAGGGTGGATTCACCATATCTTCTGCAGGGTGCAGTACCAAATGTGACCAAAAGAGGTCCGCAGTGCTGGTGCCTTGCTCACTAGTGACCTCTAGGAGCAGTTTGCTGTACTGCACCTAGACATGCAGTGCCGGTGCCTGGCTCACTAGGGACCTCTAGGAGCAGCTTGCTGTACTGCACTGAGACATGCAGTGACGGTGCCTTGCTCAATAGGGACCCCTAGGAGCAGCTTGCGGTACTGCACCTAGACATTCAGTGCTGATGCATTGCTCACTAGGAACCCCTAGGAGCAGCTTGCGGTACTGCACCGAGACATGCAGTGCTGGTGCCTTGCTCACTAGGGACCTCTAGGAGCAGTTTGCAGTACTGCACCGAGACATGCAGTGCTGGTGCCTTGCTCACTAGGGACCTCTAGGAGCAGCTTGCGGTACTGCACCGAGACATACAATGCTGGTGCCTTTCTCACTAGGGACCTCTAGGAGCAGCTTGCCGTATTGCACTGAGACATACAATGCTGGTTCCTGGCTCACTACGCAAGCATTTGCAATGCACTAGGACTCACATTCCTGAAAGTATGAGCTATTGGCGTTGCATTATTATTTGCAACGCCAATACCTAAAAATATCAGTAATGCGAGACCTATTGCAATGCAAATGCTTGTTTGTTTAGGAGGTGTTTACTATTTCGATTCCTTAGTCTATTGTAAAGCCACAGTGCCATTTACTAATTGTCCTTGCTTGTTCATTTGTGATACTGTGTTGTCATAATAACCTGTTATTGTTTTTTTTTTTTTGCATTTATATTCACAAAGTGTAACATGAACCCATAAAGATGCAACCAAATGACAGTTTTTTGGTCTATGGTATCTACTATGCGGTGGTATGCTGTATATGCCAACCTCAACACTTACAATGCAAGCTTCATCTTCTGACTTCTTTTCATAAAACTCTTCCTTCAGGGTACAGCCTAACTCTGCTACTGCAGTCTGTCCAGTAACAGGGCCCTTCTCCCAGTTCCAACATTGTTGCCGACCAAGTTGTTGGTCCATTATGGGATTTTCTTTCATGGACAGTTGAGAAACCTATAAACAAATGCTTCACCTAATGCAAAGCCAGGACTTTGCAAGAGTTTGTTTCTCAGAGCAATTGACCATTAACTAGATGCTTTCTTAAGACTTGCAGCCATGACTGAGGGTAAAATGTTCATTCTTTTGTCATGCATATGTATTCTCACAAGCATTTAACTTTGTTGTAGATTAATTTTACATGGTAAAGGGGAGAGTTTGGGTTTTATGTTAGGCAAAGCTCTATTACTGAAGGCCCCCAGACAATTTAGGGGGTAAAAGTTAAACTTATACCTGTGCTAAGCAACAAATTATTGATCCAAGGTTTGGATAATGACAGCATGAGCTCATTTTGCCCAAGTAAGTGTACTGCTATGGCTTGAGGCCACAGGGAAAAGGTCACAGGCATTGACAGTATTACAGGGCAGTGCAATAGGAAGCACTATTGTATTGTTTTGGCATACTCATTGGTATGTTTCTTTCACATAATCTGATTGGTCATGCTCCTGACTCAAGAACATGTAGCACATCCTTTATGAGCCCATCAGGCGTATGAAATGCTATATAAATGCTATAGTACAAGACTGTCTCTTGTCAGTGCTTTCAATAATTGGCATAGTGAAAAATTAAGCTAACTTTATTTTGGTACACTGGTTAATTTATAGTGTCAGTTTTGGAACATTTTATGCCAAGCAGAGATGCAGAAATGCTTTGTGAGATATATGTGCTCCCTTAACCTATGCCACGATGCCAGTGGATGGAAGAGAAGCTGGTAGCTATCACCAGCAGATAGTGCATAGGACTTCATAGGTTTTCAGGAGTACAGCAGCAGCAGAGAAGACTTCAGAGACTATGAGAACTGAAGCGTAGAGTATAACATCAGTACAACAGCACAACTTGATCAGAACTGGAGCACGCTGCTCTCCACCTCAACTTTTTCCATACCCCATTTTTTTTTCTTCCTGGTCTCTCTGTCTTCTAACTTTTCCCCATTTTTCTTCATTTTTCCTCCTCATTTTGCCACTGTCCTTTTGTGACTTTTATTTTATTTTAATTTCTAACATTTTATTTTTCAGTGCTTCCTTATTTCTGCAGAACAACACCATAAACATCATTGGAAGCAAGAAGATGAAGTAGAAAACCACTTACATGGACAGTTTGAGCAGTGACCCAATCAGTGCTTAATTTGTAAAAAAACAAGTACCAGGGCTCTCGTCAGGAGGCCACTGCAGCTTGCACCGCACATTGCTCCTGTCTGCACTGCCAATGGTAATAACAACACAACTACTAACTATCACACTCTTACAAGTGTAACAATTCAGACACTTCCAGGCCCCCAAAGCTATAAGAATGGCTTGGGTGGCAGGTAATAGTCATTTTTAATGTATAATGAATTAATAATTGACTACTGTTGTAGTCATCTCAGACAGCGCCACCTTGTGGCACACTGTCACACGTGCCGGTCTTAACAATTAAGTGCCGGTGCCGAACACCGGAAACCACCAGCTCAAATTAAGCGCTGGGCCCCATGCAGCAGGAGGACTAGCACCACTGAAGAGAGCAGCACACTAAGGGGTTATAGCATTACTGACACTGACTTCACCACCATCGTCATCAGCAGCCGCGGCCTGTGAAGGTAAGAGCGGTAGGGCCGGGTGGGAGGGAATTTCAATGGATTATGACGAGAGAAAATTATTTATTTATTTAATTTTCCCTGCTCATCGTCTGTCGGCACCATCACCCCACTGCTCTTACCTGCACGGGCCACGGCTGGTCATCAGTACTCACGGTATGGTTTGGACTTTCTGCTACGGATTCTCTCAAGATTGACTTGGATTTGGTGACAGTCTCATAGTGCCCAGTTTGAATAAAGGCAGGCCACAGAAATAACCTACTCTGTGAGCCTCAAGAAAAAGAGGAGACAGCAACTGTCTTGGGCAAAATGCAGGGAGGTGTTGACATTGGGAAGATCCTCTACACATTTTGCATTGCTGATAGTGACCTGAAAAGAGTTTACTTTACTAAGAATACCAAGCAGGGCTAGTGGTGCCTACAAATGAGAAAGACACTGCAATAATCAGTGAGTAAGTAAACACCAAAAGCATTTACCTAGACAGGATAAAGGCAGCAGTAAAAAATCATATCAGCTGCTAAAGAGCAAGTTGAAAATCAGAGGATTAGCCGCTATGGCAACAACAACACCAAATCGACTGCCATCAGCCAGAACCACAAAGCAACCACTGTCAAGTGGAGCAGCAGCACCACTTAGAGCAATGATAGCACAACAAATGAGAGACACGGCAACATCTTGTGATTTATCTTGCATGTTGATCTGCTTCACTTTATCACTGGTAACACTGGTGAAGGATGCATTAATGACCTTTTACAAAATGTGCATCGCATCTTTAAGCAGATGGCACTGAACATAAAGTTCGTCCTTGGATCTTTAACCCATGATGTCCACCTGAGATGGCATGGCATGGCACAAAGCCCCTCATCCCTACAATTAAGCAGACACTTCTGGAACTTCTTCAAATTCCAAATATCACAGTGCACACCATCAATAGCAACAGAAAAAGAAAGATGTGGCAATACATTTCTGTCCACTGATAAAGGCTCTTTAAATTGTGGCTCAGTCTTATGCATGATCAACAACATGCCCAAGACACCGTCAAAACAGAGAAAATAATATGCTGGATCTACTTACTGCTTGACCTAATCTTAGTCATTGATAATTACTGATTGGTCCCTGTCTACAGAGTCCTGGTGAGCAACAAAACAAACAAGACAATGAGCTGGTTTAACCCTAGAGAAAATACCACTGGCAGAAATTATTTCAAGCATTACATCACATTTTGTTTCTCACTGCCTCATTACATTCATATTGGAAGCAGAACTATGGTATTATGCCATTATGGTATTGTCTCTTCAAACTGGAAAACCATTACTGGCATGTGATGTGACTGCAAAATAGGAAAGGGACTTTTACTATCAAGTCTTACAGGATGAGAACCAAAATATCAATAATAGTCAAGAAGCCACCATGTCCACCTCCACCACCTAAACAAATTCCTACGTATCCACCTCAATCATATTCAACACGTCTGCCACCGCCATGCCTGGCACCATCATAACTTCTGAAATCACCACCACACCCACCACTGAACAGATCTCACATAAATCTGAACCAAGTGTCTACAAAAGGAGTTCAGGATTCCTGGGACAACGCCTTTCTTTCTTGCATGTCCACCTCTCTCTCTCTCTCTCTCTCTCTCTATTTCTCTCTCTCTCTCGCTCCCTCTGTCTATCTCTCTCTCTTTTTCTCTCACTCTACCTCTCTCTCACCATTTTCCATTTTAGGTTTCAAAGGAAACTTTGCAGTCAGATTCAGCAAAATCACCTCAGTGGAATGACACCAAATTTGTCATGAAAGTAGAACTTTAATCAGAGGAGGCTTTTGCTTCAGTAGAGTTTGAGAATTGTATTGAAAATGTGCCGGGCTCCCTTCAAACAATTAAAATATAATGATTTCTTCACTTTTAGCTTGCAGCTGGTTCACAAATGCAAGGGTTCGGAAACTGGTGATGGACCCAAATTTAAACAAATAAACAGATCCAATTGGACAAAGCAGCCTTTTCTCCCATCAAAATGTTTAGGCTTGTGGACTCACAACTGCTTCTGTAAATTCAAAGGCTTTGATTGGTTGACCACGACTGGAAGACGTTTGATGCAGCCACCATTACAAGACCCAGAGCATAGTGTCTGCATCCTGAAATGAAGGTTACATGAGAGAAGAGGGTAAGCATACACTAACCCCTTTGGGCTATGGATCCATCTAAGAAGTTCATGAGCCTTACTGTGAAAGGGCATTCTCTTGGGCCCTCTTTGGGTATGCCATGGAAGTTTTTTGATTTATTTTGGTTTGTGGTTCCTAAAACCTATAATTAATAGAGACTGCAGTGTGTTGAAGACTCTGACAAAGATCATGCATGGCGGAGGGTTCCCCATTCATAGGGGGTCAGGTGCAGGAACTGGGTGCAAGCCAGGCCCTGTGGTCAAAACCCTGCTGCATACGGCCAAAACCTGTGCTCAGTATGGGGATAAATATGATCAAAATACCACGGGAATACACTGAAAAAAGATTAAAATTACATTATTATTAGGTATGGTAATATATTACTTTATGTTAAAAAAAGCCCTAGTAATTCAACTAAAAAACAAAGGTTAAAGTTATGTTATAGTTTGGTAAGGTAATAAGATTTTAGCTTATATTTTAAAACTGTAGAAATTTACTGAAAAAACCCATAGGTTAAAGTGACATTTTATTCAGGTGCTGTTATAATATGAAAACCATGGGCCTGATTCACAGAACTAACTTACGTCAAAATCCTAAACTTACAACAATTTTGGTATTCACAGAATGAACTTACACATTTGGGTATTCACAGAATGAACTTACACATTTGGGTATTCACAGAATGAACTTACAACAATTTTGGTATTCACAGAATGAATTTACACATTTGGGTATTCACAGAATGAACTTACAACAATTTTGGTATTCACAGAATGAACTTACTCATCCTAACTTTATGTCCGCCACTGGGCCGGAAATTCCGGCCCGAGTGCGGACATAAGGTTAGGATGAGTAAGTTCATTCTGTGAATACCCAAATGTGTAAGTTCATTCTGTGAATACCCAAATGTGTAAGTTCATTCTGTGAATACCAAAATTGGTGTAAGTTCATTCTGTGAATACCCAAATGTGTAAGTTCATTCTGTGAATACCAAAATTGTTGTAAGTTCATTCTGTGAATACCCAAATGTGTAAGTTCATTCTGTGAATACCAAAATTGTTGTAAGTTTAGGATTTTGACGTAAGTTAGTTCTGTGAATCAGGCCCTAAAATTTTAAAACCAAAACACTGAAATTCACAAATTACAGTTCACTGAGCTAACTATAATTTATGCCCCGCGATTTTCAGCTTAGGACCACACATATTGCATCACTCATGCCATGTTTGACAACATCATGATGAGTTCACTGATGGCATCTCAAATAACATCATTGATGATATGACGGGTGGGGGCCGTACTCTGTGACTCTGTTTTGCTTTGCTGCAAGTCAGTGCTGGGGAGCGCCTGTTATCATCGTACCTCAGAATCACTGAGGATTCATTTGCTGTCATCCAAGCCAGTGCTTGCCACACAGGGGGTGAGCCACTGTTTACTGCAGTCGATGGGGACTTTGACTCCCATAATCCTCTGCGCTCTTATCAGCTGCTTGCAATCATCCCTATTTCACGGGCTTCATCGTCCCGTGGCCGGGACATGTGCAGGCGTGACCGGTAGAAGCCCGAGCCAAGGGCAGGCCCGTCCGCGCCCATCAGTGGCTGGAAGTGGCCTGGTTGGGTCCCCCCTCTGGGTCTCTGGATCTAGGTCATTGTTTAGACATCATGCAGAAGAGGAAGATTGCTCTGAGAGACTTGGGCGGAGAAGTGACTACCACTTTAGATCCCTTTCTTGCATGAGCCACAAACGTTCTCAATAAGGAAATTGAACTCACAGAGAGGCGCCTCTCCTTAGAAGAGCTTAGATTGCCAAGTCCTACTATCCCTTTGTCATTAATAACACAGGGAGCCCGGGTAGAGTCTGGCCTATCTATCACCCCTACAAGACCCAGTGATGTGTGCAGTCCTTCTCACGAGAACTCTGACAACAGAACCCCCTCTGAAAAGAAAGAAGGGGGGTTCCCGACTAAAAAAGGGGCCACGGGGGGCTTGGCCTGGCAGCGGACAAGATGGCGGTGTGAGCTGTGAGCTCCGCTGAGGCCGGGACATAAGCCCGGAAAATCCGATAATAATCCGGCAGCTGACGAGGGGGAAAGCGGTGCAGCGGTGCGGCAGGAGAGCGGCCGTAGATTGCGGGGTCCGGAGAGCAGAAGCGTTCAGCGGCTGCCAATCGCCGACCGAGTGAACTGCGGGGTCTGCAGCGGCGCCGGAGCTCCTGAGCGCCAGAGCGGAGAGGAGGGGCCTTCGGAGCCGCGCGGAACGCAGTGGAGGACATCCTTGCGGGCTCCCGAGGTGAGAGAGCTCGGGGCCCGTGCTGCAGTGAGTGACTGTGGTCCGGCGGCAAGGAATATATCCGGACAGTGCCGGCAGGCGGGGGAGAGCGCAGACTGGCGGTGCGAGTCTTCCGGCGCGAGGAGTGGCGGAGGAGCGTCCACCGTGGAAGCGAGCGGCAGTGAAGCAGGAGCTGCTGAGGGGGCGGCGGCCTAGGACACAGACCTTGATGACCGGCAGTGGCTTGATGAGCTGAGGCAGCTGACCCGAGGGGCATGAAGTGAGTGCGCTGTGAAGCGGCCCAGGGCACCGGCACGAGTAGAGTTCTCGCGGCGGTGAGCCGGCGTTGGTGGGACCGGGAGCGATCTACCTGCCGGAGCAAACAAGCAGGGCGGGCGCCCACTATTGGAGGCCGGGAGCGTGCCCCGCTGAGAGGGGGGTTAGCGCCGGGACTGTGTGGGGTCCTCTGAGAGCCTGGCGTATAGGGGCGGCCTTGTGGATCACTGCGCCTGGCTGGTGTGGCACGCCGAAGGGGGTGCGGAGATGTGGAAGTGGTGACGCACCGGAGTAACATCCCAGGCACCGGGAGCCCGCGGGGTCCCCCAGGGGAGAGTTGGCGTTTGGGGGAACGGAGAATACACGCCCACCGGGACAGCCACGCGGTGTGGGAGATCGTCGCAGCGACCGGCACGGAGGGACAAGATAGTGGCGACAGAGCGCCGAGCGGTACTTCCTGACCCACATGATGAAGCCGAAGGGGGGCGCCGGTCCAGACTAATAAATTGGATCGGTATGCGGTCTCGAAGCCACCGGCGACGGACGACGACAGTGCGGGGGACAGGCCCCGGCCCCCGAACCATCCTTAAGTTCCATCATGGCGGCTATACAGACACTGGGCACGACACTGGAGACCAAGATAGATAAGGTCTCCATTGAGATGAACCTCATGCGGGCAGATATGAATAAGACGTCAGAGAAGGTCAAGGCCGCGGAAACGCACATTGGAGATCTGCAGTCCTCTACCAGGGGCTTAGAGGAGAAGGTCCAGCAGCTGATTAAACAACATCACCAGATGGCTCTGAAGATGGAGGATCAGGAAGGAAGGGCCCGCAGGAACAACGTTCGGGTAGTGGGGGTTCCGGAGGGAGTGGAAGGGCCCAGCATGGACCTATTCCTGGAAGAGCTCATATTGCAACACCTGAAGCCTAAACGACTATCTGCCCTATTCACGGTGGAAAGGGCGCACAGAGCGCCGGTCCCTCCGCCCGAAACCAGGGCGCCCCTAGAACGATCATCGCGCGGATACTCAACTATCGGGACCGCGATGCTATCCTGCAGACGGCTCGGCAGCAGGGAGATCTTCAATATGAGAACGTGACGGTGCGGTTTTTCCCGGACTTCACGCTGAAGGTGCAGCAGGAGCGGAGGACATTTGATGGGGTGAAACGGACATTGAGAGACAGGGGCATCAAGTACATGATGTTCTTCCCGGCGAAACTCAAGATCATAGCAGGGGGCAAATCCTGGTTCTTCACGACCCCGGCGGAGGTCCAGTCGTGGCTGGACGGGCCACGGTCACAATCAGATCCTGCAAGAGCGGGGGGGGATGGAGAGACACTCGAGATCGGTCTCCGGCATCCACCAGTGGGCATGAAGGAGGAAATGGGCGAGATCAACGCCTCCGAAGATCCAGATCACGGAGTGTGGCGTCCTCGGGGGCCCTGGTGGTTGACAGGAACGAGGACACTGTCTGCCACTGCCTGAGTTTGGTATCTTATAAATGGGTGCAGTGTTTATTATAGGGGAGCCGGTGCCCGCTGCATGCCTAGCGAACTTTGTTTTGTGGACTTATTGACTAGTTTCAGCTGTTTAGTTTAAAATCTGGGGCTAAACGAGGCCTTACGGAGCTATTGATGGGCTAAGATACACGTCCCCAATTTCTAGTTTTTCTTTGTTTTTGTGGGCGACAGGCGCTCTGCTAGTTTGGGGATGTGGGTGGTTTTAAGCCCACGGAGCAGGGTAGCAGGGAGGGGGGTAGGATATAGTTGTTGGGTAGGACAGGGGAGGGAGAGTAGAGGGGTTTAGTTGGGGGTTTATAATGTGTTTAATGCTTTCCACTATTTGCAATGATGGGAGGGGCGGTGGGGGTGGCCTGGGTGGGTTGAGGAAGGGAGGGGAGGCGAGGTGCATTTTCCTGATGGCTACACAGCGGGCTAAACGACTCAAGATCTTATCTTGGAATGTGAATGGCCTCGGAGACCGGATTAAGAGAACCATGGTACTTCAGTATCTCCATCGCCACACCCCGGATATAGTTCTCCTCCAGGAGACACATTTGAAAGGAAATAACTACCTGGCTTTGAATCGATTTGGCTATACCCTGTTGGCCCACGCGGGGTTTACTTCGGGCTCCAGGGGAACAGCGATCCTGGCTAACAAATCCCTGCCATTGGTACCCAATCGCACATGGTGCGACCCGCTGGGCCGCTATGTTGCACTCACGGGGATATGGGAGGGTCTCACCCTGAATGTACGCTCGGTATATATACCACCAAGGTTGCATGGGGCGACTTTTCCCGATCTTAGTGCATTACTGCTGGATATGCCCAATGGGACCTTGATTCTGGGGGGCGATATGAATGAGGTTATGTCACACGACCTTGACCGAGATTCGCCAGCGCATAGAGCCCAGGGGGCGCGCCCGCTGACAGCCTTTGTGAATGCGATGGGGTTGGTGGACCTGTGGAGGGCGCATAACCCAGACACTCAACACTTTACTCATATCTCAGCGGCACATGGCAGTGGTGCTCGCCTGGATTACGTTTTTACACACATGACGTCGGCTGGACTATTCAGAGCAAGCAGTCATAGGGCCAGGGGCATATCAGACCATTCCCCTGTGGAGGTGTGGCTATGGGGACCGGAGAAAGACTGGACGATACCCCCAAGATTAGACCCATATTTATTCAGGGATTATGACTTTCAGGGACGATATCAGGAGAGGACGAAACGATACTTTGAAGAAAACGTCGGGACGGTGAGATCTCACTGTGTGCTGTGGGAGGCGTACAAGACGGTGGCGAGGGATTTCGTGCAGGCTGAGGTGGGGATTAGACGTAAGGAGAGAAGGGCACAATGTGATGACCTAGAGCGAGAGATAACCCAGCTAGAATTGGGAGCGGACCCAGGATCTGGTGGTGGGACGGGACGTAGTCATGCCCTCCAGCTTAAACAGCGGGAGCTCAGGGATATTAGTGAGAACGCGGCACGCGCATACGCCATAGGGACGCAGAGACGTATGTACGATCTGGGGGACAAGGCCAATAAGGTTATCGCGTGGCTTGAGAAGCGAGATAAGTGTAGGAACTGGGTCGCAGGCATTCAACCAAGAGAGGGTACAGGAACATTGGCTGGGGAGGAGATTGTGGAGGCTTTTGCGCAATATTATGAAGAGATATACCAGTCACGGACTGACCGCAGGGAGGAGGAGTGCCGGGAATTTTTAAGAGACATAGTGGTACCAGTTCTTGGCCAAAGCGAGCGAGATGCTGCGGACCTGGACTTGACGGTAGAAGAAGTTGAGGGTGCCATGAGGGATTTACAGGCCGGGAAAGCGGCGGGCCCTACCGGGTTTCCAGCGGAGAGTTTTAAGTGCGTGACGGGAACGGTTGCACCGTACATGCTAAAGATGTTTAATGAGGCGCTGCTGGCCGGCCAACTGCCGGAGGATCTTAGAGTTGCGACCATTGTTGTGATCCCTAAAGAGGGCAAACCGCGGGACTTATGCAGTTCATACCGACCGATATCCCTGATGAACTTTGAGACCAAAGTACTGGCAAAGATATTGGCTAATCGGCTGGGCCCGAACCTCCTGGAGCTAATACATCCGGACCAATCCGGGTTTATGCCCCATAGGAGCACTCAGCTGAATCTTCGTCGCCTCTATGGGGTCATGCACATGGTATCGCAGCGCCCTGATACGCCGGCCGCCCTCCTGTCCCTCGATGCCCATATGGCCTTCGATAGTATGGAGTGGGACTACCTCTTTGCGGTCCTGGATAAGTTTGGCTTTGGGTCGAGGTTCAGGGCATGGGTTCGGCTCCTTTACACGGGGCCGAGGGCGCGAGTGAGGGTGAACGGGTCCGTTTCCAGGATTTTTGGGCTGCACAGGGGCACGCGACAGGGATGCCCTCTTTCCCCGATCCTCTTTGCGCTTGCGCTGGAGCCGCTGGCGTCTTGGGTGAGGGGAGATCCGGTGGTTAGGGGCATTGATTTTGGGGGAGGATGGGAGGAGCGTATCTCCCTCTATGCCGATGACGTCTTGTTATATGCACATCGCCCCCGGCAGACTTTCCATAGACTCCTGCACATTCTGAGATCTTTTGGAGAATACTCGGCCTACCGTATTAATTGGGGTAAGTCCCTGGTGTTTGTGCTAACGGGCGAGCCCCCAGCGCTGACGTCGGAATGTAGGGACCTGACGTGTAAAACGGAATTCAAATACTTGGGTATCTGGATCACGAAATCTGAGGCCGCCTTCATGCGTCTTAATGTCCTCTCCCAGTTGGATAGGGTGAAGGAAGATGTCCTACACTGGCGCGGGCTGCCGGTCTCGCTTATGGGGCGCGCTGTATTGTTTAAAATGATGGCTCTCCCGCGCCTCCTGTATGTACTGCAGAATACACCTTTCTTGGTACCGGAGAGGTTCTTTCGCTCCATAGAGGCGGAGCAGCGTACATTGTTGTGGGGAGGTGGGAGCCCCAGGATCGCCCTGAGGTAGTTACACCGGGGGATATATGAGGGAGGACTGGCTGTGCCAGAACTGCGAAGGTACTATTGGGCCGCGCAACTTGTAAATATTAATGGGTGGGTTTTCTCCCCCACTGAGGAGCCGGCGTATCGGGTGGATCGGATGGCATTGGGGAAGGGCGGGTATCTCGCAGCCCTCTATTCCAAGAGGAGGGGAGTGTCTGCACGCCCGCCTCACACAGAGGTAGTGATAGGCATATGGCGTAAGGCGACCAGGATGACGGGGTGGGAGGCCAGACATACTGAACAGACACCGCTGTGGTACGGGGATTTTCTCTCGGAGGTTGCGAACCTGCGAGGTCTTCACGGCTGGAGCAATATTGGCATAGATTTATTGGGTGATATCTGGAAAATGGCGAGATGATTCCCTTCGCCACCATGCAGGCGGAATATCAGATGGGGGAGGGGAATACTTCCGATACCTCCAGGTCCGGCATGCTTTGCGGCGCCATGTGCAGGAGGGGAGAGATTGGCTGAATACACCCCGCTGGAGGATAGACTGCTACTCGACCCCATGATCGATAAGGTTATATCGCTACCTATAAAAACTTATGAACAACGCGCCGGATCCCCTGGGGCCACTGCGGGAAACCTGGGAGTCAGATGTGGGCATACTCGAGGATGATGATTGGTTAGAGGCCCTACAAAGTCCAAGGGAAATAGCAATCAGGGCCAGATTTCGGCTGATCCAGCTCCGCATCCTGCACCGTTCTTATGTACCGCGAACTGTACAACATCGTATTGGGTACTGTGATTCTGATAAGTGTCTGCGGGGGTGTAATGAGACTGGGACATTCTTTCATATTATGTGGGAGTGCCCCCTGATACAGAACTATTGGACGAAAGTTGCCCAGGTCATGTCAGAGGTGGTGGGGTCCACGGTCCCGCTGGATGCCAGGTGGTTTGTCCTGGGAGTGACCGGGGAGGTGGTTTGGCCCAAGTGGGAGACAATGTGGCTTGCGCTAGCAGGTATAGTGGCAAAGCGAAATGTAGCCAGACTATGGGGTGCGAGAGAGGTGCCGTCTGTGGGAGGCTGGAAAAAGATCTCGACTGGTGCCAACGGGCGGAGCGGGTGGTGTATCAGAGCAGAGGTTGCCCGCGCAAATGGGAAAAGATTTGGAGGGCTTGGATGGGGTATAGGGGGGATTTATGGTCAGATTGAGGGGAATATATACTAGACGAGGGTGGGTTCCGGGGCTGGAGGGGGGTCACAGGGAGGTCTGAGGGAATGTACGTTTTTGATTTACCTTTTGTACTAGGAACTGCTGACCCACTGCTGAATAATTGATAATTGGAATGGAAAGCATTTATGTTGTTGTTTATAATAAAAAGATGTTTTAAAAAAAAAAAAAGGGGCCACAAGATACCAAGGGGACTAAGGCAAAGGTTCCAGTATCTATTTCTCCACCAGTTGCCTCCAGCTGGGATGATTTGTATCACAGGATAAACATTTGTTCACCCCACGTTTGCAACCATTAATTAATAGACTAGACTCTATAGAGGCACATCTGGCCCAATTATTGAATAGCGTCACAAGTAATATGGTGAGTGGTGCTCCTTCTTATGTTTTACAGTCTCAAGCACCACCGACCAGAGTGAACAAAAGCCCAGAAAGCCTAGAGTCAGCATCAGCCACAACTAAAATTCTTCAGGATCAGAGGTTAGAGGGATTTCAAATACCTTTAGTAAAAGGAGAGGGTTTTACAGCCCAGTTGCAGCTGAGATGCCCTATTATCCCCCAAACTATCAATTGCCCATCACTAGTCCGCAACTGTATCCACTCTTACCCCCCGACTGTTAAACCTCCTGTTCAGATAGCTACTGAGGGAACAGGGAGGTATACCGAAGGGATGGGAGGTGAAGAAGGGGCCAGTCTACATGCTTTGGTGGTGGCAAGGCTCAACTTTTGGATTTACCCCCAGCCGCATGCCCTTATGTTCTGATCCTAGATAACGTCCCTGGATTGAAATCCCCACATAGTGAGACAACTGACCAGCTGATCTGTAAGGTATCACATTGGTTGTAAAAAGCCAGGGGTGTAGATTATTGTTTGCGCAAACATATTTTAATGGTAAGGAGAACTGACTGGGTAGGGCTGGTTCCAAAAACAATATCTGGAGACTGTATAGCTGTAAACTCTGATGACCAAAGGTTAGTGGCCACCCTTTAGCAGCAGATCCCTTCATCCCCCTCAAGAACACCCCATATATTTGTCCTACCTCTAGGGTTCTTCTACAAACCACATCCCTATGCTGCCCCCCAAAGAGACCCTGGGAGGCTGACACCTCTACCCCCAAATGTGGTCAAATGTTTTCCTCCTAGATTGGAATTGGCGCTAAAATCTGATATGCACCTTTAAATGGGCTGAATGCCTGTGATTGACTGGATATAGTCAATATATGAAGCAGCTCCAGATGAGGGTGGGGTGGGTTGGAACCACCTATGGTCTCCTCCTCTTAATGCAGTAGGTCAAAACGGGTCAATGAAATTTGTATCTTGGAATATTGAAGGCTTGAAGTGAAAACTGGCTTACCCAGATTGGGTTAAGGAAGTTGTGGGGTATGATTTAATATGCCTTCAGGAAACTTGGGAGGTAGAGCCCAGTTTCTTAAATGGGTTCCAATCCTTTCACATTCCTGCCATCCCATCCAGGGCTGGTAGAGCCAAGGGTAGTATCCTTACTTTGCTAGCACATACTTGTGTACTCCAGGTGCATAAATTTGATATCGACTCCCCGTATTTTTTTTGTTTAGTCTGTGGGGTGAGTAAGGACTGGGATTTGTTAATTGTTACCTTCTACAATATTTGCTTTACTGGTGATACTGCTCAGGTGGTGTGTTCGCTTGAGTCTGTTATTGAGTCCATTGATTTTCATAATTTTAAACCCTTGTATTTAATTTGGATGGGCGATTTCCATGCCCACCATTGTCCCAAGTTGAAGAAGGATGTGTGTGGCCTAACTGATAACAAAGGTGAAAATATGGTTCACTTTGTACACAATGAATTTGGTGATTGTTTGAATGACCTTTTAGTGAAAATGAACCTAGTGATAATGAATGCAGTGGATAACGAACAGGGCTGCTTGCGTCCAACTTTTAGATGCACAGAGGGTGGTACTACGTTAAATTATATCATTGCTTTATAAGCTGTTCACTGTTTCTTAACAGAACCTGTGGTGACACACCTGGGGTTTAGTGATCATGCCTCACTTTCAAGTTCTTTGAAGGCAGAGGGTATATTTAAATGCCAGAATAATATGGCCCCAAGCCAGTATTAACAAGGAAGAATGGCTTCACACTTAAATGGGACAAAGTGGATAAATCCAAGTTCCACCCAGAGGTTCTAAGATGTAACTATGAAGAGGTTCTCATATGTTTGAATCAAGTGGCCCTTCCGAGTCAGATTATATCGGCTTTTACTAAGGTTCTGTTAAACATAAAAAAAATGTGTTAAGTGAACCACGTTTCACAAACCGACTAACATCAGGCTGGTTTGATTCTGCATGTACAAAAGCCCTGTCCCATTTACACATCGCACTACGCACTGATCCAAGAGATAGTGTTCTGGTAGAGCCCAAGGGCAACATATAAAGAGGTGAGAACAACTAGGCTGAGAGCACTTAAGAACCAAGCTTGGGAAGATCTCCAGGACGCTAGCTTGGCTAGAGATAGTGCCAGGTTTTGGAAGGCAGTGAGTGCCCCATATTTTAAGGAGACAGGTGGCCCCTCTCTAGAGGTTCATATAGAGGAAGCAGGGTGGGTGGATCATTTCACCCAGATATATCGAAGAACATTTGGGTCCACTGTAGTGGAGGAGCCCCATTTGGTGGAGGAAGGTGTGGCCCTAATGGTATTCAATCTACATGATGTAAAGAGAGCACTCGGAGAATGTATTAGCCTTAAGGCACCTGGCCTGATGGGGTAGCCTTGGATGTCTTTCTGGAGTATCAGGACTTGTGGTCTCCTCTCCTGGGAACTGTGATGAATGCCATAGCTAAGGTGGGACCCCCCATTATCGTTGAAACAATCTGTAGTTGTGCCCATTTACAAGAAAGGGGATAGGTGCAACCCCAAGAATAATAGGCCAATCTCATTACTTGTTTCAACGGCTAAATTAATGGGCTGCTTGCTGTTACACAGATTAGAGGAGTGGGGGGGGAGGAAAAAACATTCTGGTTGACACTCAGTATGGTTTCAGGAACAGTAGTGCCTAAATCTAAGTATTCTTATAGGCAAATATACGGTGGGTAAGAAAGGCAAATGTTTCTTGAGTTTTATGGATTTAACTCCCACCTTCGATTATGTCTGCCACTCCAAATTGTGGGCACTCATAGTGGATATGGGTGTAGAAGTAAGTAACTAAAATTAATTTTATTAGACAGATGTATTCAGAAGCTACTTCGTGTGTCTGTTATGGTAGGGAAGGTGAATGCACTAAGCCCTTTAGGATTGAACGGGGAGTTAGACAAGGGTGCGTTCTTGACCCTTTCTTATTCTCCCTACATACCAACAGAGTGGAGTCAGCTTTGGTGAGGAGCTCTAAAGTTGTCCCATATATAGGATCCCGTCCCCTACCCATACTCTATGCAGATGATGCAATGCTTATAGCCAGGACTGGCCGAGCACTGCAAAGACTCATAGAGGATTATACACTATTTATGAGGGAGTTAGATCTTTAGGTAAATGAAAGTAAAACTTTCATTCTTATCTGTGAGAATTGACCAAAGAAATACCCTCTTTTTCAAATTGAAAATCGTAGGGTGGAGGAGGCTGATATGTTTTGGTATTTGGGAGTACTTTTTGATGCCAAACACTCTTGGAAAATGATGGTCTCTAACAAAGCCTTAATGTTAGAAAAGAGGATATTGGCCCTGTTTAATTTTACTAAGAAACTTGGGGCGGAACCCATTCCTGAGATCTTGAATATCTATGCAGCAAAAGCCGTGTCAACAGCTACCTATGGGGCTGCGGTTTTGGGCATGGCAGAAGCAGGTGATATACACTGGCATGCGGATGCTTTTACTAACAGGCTTTTGGCATTACCCCATAGCTGTTCTTCTGTCATAGGCCATAGCGAGCTGGGCTTACCTTTTATCACAGACACAATTAAGTTGGCCCCAATTTTGCTCTGGCATTCAATATGGAGGAGGGAAACAGTTATTCTGAATCAACAGATATTGGCAGACTGTTTAAACCTCCACTTTGCGCTAAAGATACAATGGTTACATTATGTAAAGCGCACTTTGGATGATTTAGGGTTGCATGAATTGTTTAATACTCCATTCACATATCTGACAATCAGCAAGGCGAGACTAAAGGAGACATTTTTAGTGAGGGCCGCTTTCAATAGACAGGAAGCAAATAAAAATAAGTCTGTGGTTATACATTATAATGCCCTTTCCATGAATCCTGGCCCCCGTTTTTATCTTGCCTTTATACAGAACTTACAGCATCATTTTATTTGGACTAAACGTGGGTTGAATTATCTCCCACTGTTGTTGGGCTTCTCTGCAAACTATCATTCCTTTAGAGAGCGTGGCCCATGTCCATGTGATGGGAGGTCCAGACAGTCCAACCTGCACTTTATGTTCTTTTGCATTTTGTATAGCTCTCCAAGGCAAAAATGTATTGTACCGATCATACGTAGGTATAATTGCAGGCAGTGTAGGCCAGCCCTATTTTTCTTACTACAGCTGGATAGCTCATTGGTTTGTTACGCTCTTGCATCTTATCTTTGGCAATGCCTGGGTCTCAGAGGATGCTGTTTGATATGAAGAACTGATGATATATATAATGATACTTAACAAAGAATTTGACCACTTTGACAGACTGAATGTATTCTCTTTCTTGTTTATGTATTTTAAAGTAAGTGGATTTTAATATGTGTTTTTATAATATTGTTGTTTTAATTATTATCTTAACAATTGGATGGACTTATATATATGAGATGTGTCATTGATTATCTTATTATTGTTGTTTATTTATTTGGTAGGTATTATTTTTATATGTACTTTTTATGCTACGGAAACGAAGCAAAATAAAGAATTATGACTGACTGGCCACATCAAAAATGGTATCATCAAAGCTACTACTCCAGAAATAGAAACAGTGTAGTACTAAGACTGGATACAAGTCTCATTCAATATGGAATCTATAGATAGATAGATAGATCAAATTTAAGGTTAAGTGGATTAAAAATGTCACCTGAACCCCGAGATGGCAATAAAGGGCCATATTACACATCTTATTTGATATTTATTTTTTATATTGCATGAATTAGTAATCATTTGAAGGTCATTTTTTTAGTGAGCATTGTTTGCCGGATACAGCAGATGTGTTTGCCAATGAATTGAGAAAAGTTTATTTTTGTTCTGGATAATGTGCTAATATTTTAAATGTGTTTAATTCAAAAAGTGTATTAGCTATAAGTCAAATTTTTCATATAAAGCAGCATTGTAAGAAAAATTAAACATATTTTCTAGAATATGCTTTTCTTTTGTAGTACATTGACACCATAGAATAGGTTTAACAAAACATACATAAAGACCGAAAATAAGTGCAGTATGAGACAGTGTATTTAACTTTCTGCTAACAGGGTTCTGTGTTTCAATGATTATTTTCAAACACTGTGAGGTTTGTTTGGTAGATGCTTACATCAAGGATGGGCATGTAATGGTGAGCTTGTCAGGTCAGGTGTGCTGATGAACTCTCTGAGAGCAGCAAAGTCACTGTGGCAGTATTTTTACTGGCATTGAAGGAAGAAATTCTGTGTTAGCATTACCATGTCCCAAATCAAATTCAACCACTTAGACACTCACACCATGCGCTCACGTATCCATAAGCACATAACCCAAATACTTGGCTGACCTGGGACTTCCTGGTATATTAGTATTTTATGGGGATTCTAGCTTAACCCCATTAGGATAGTATAGGCAGGTAACCCTTGTGTCACATATACAACAAAGGGATGGCCTGTCATCAGCCCCTGTTCTGTCCTGTACTCCTCAAATGTTGTTTTTCCTATGATACAGGGTTCTGGAGGTCTCCTCTCATCTGGTTAGTTAAATTCTGTGTTAACCTTCCATTTATTTTGTTTAGGAAAACTAAATATACTTATATTGAATTCAGCCCTCCAATGTATGGGAAATAATTGACAGTGAAGGCCTCTTTTCTGTGCAATACAAGCTTTAAACCCACCGCCAAACATTTAATAGGAAGGCTTACTCATGATTCATTTATCACAAGAGTACTCACCCTCAAGTCAAAATTTAAAACAATAATATTTTGAGTAATGGTACTGCAGTATCCAGTGTGTTACCTCCTGTGTTGGTGAGATGTCAGTGCTGGTACTGCGGTACTGAAGACAAATAAAAAACTAAAAGCCTACAGCCATCCACAATTGTTCAAGTCTGCAAGCCGTGCGCATTAGGGGTTGGCCACCCACTGGAAGTTGGGTGCCCATGGGAGGCTTGGTGCAGAGCCTAGCCAGAGGCAAAACCCTGCTCCTATCCCCAACTTGCACAAGCCATTTTCAGTCGGGGGTTGGACGCCCATGGAGGTATGCGTGCTGGGCCCGGCCGATAGTTGGGCCCTTGCAGGAAGTTGAGTGCAGGGCCAGGCTGAAGGTCAGATCTTGTTGTTAGTCTCAGAACTTCTGCATCAGAACCTTGTACAGTACTACCCTCCGAGGCCCCTAAAGGTGCTGTTGTACCAGTACAAGTACTGGTACCACAGCATCAGAGAACCAATTTTTTTTTTTTAAATGAAGGCATTTGCCCCACACAGTGAGGGTTGGTATCCCACGGTGGGTCAGACACAGGGCCAGCTGGAGGCCAGGCCCTGCAGCAATCCCTCCACTGCACACAGCTGAAGGCTGGCTACAGAGTGAGGGGGTTGGGTGTAGATTGCCTGAGGAGGTTAGGGGTGCGCTCAGTTTTGGATGTGATAAAAAAACACAAAAAAATCACTGAAAAAAGTTTAAAGTGACACTGTAGATAGCTACAGTAATACGATCGTAGCTTACATTAAACCTCCCCCCCTCCAGAAATCCACTGAAACAACAAAGGGTTAAAATGTCGTTATTGTTAGGTGTTGAAATAAGATAAGAAATATAGTTAAAAAAACAAAATAACACTGAAATTCACCAGTTATAATTTTTTGAACTAACTATAATTCGTGCCCCATCATGCACTGCTTATGACCTTACATCTCACATTGCTCATAAAATGTTAAACGCTCTGCCATGCTTACATCCACGGTTTGCACTGTTTCTGCTTTTTTTTTTTTTTTAAATGATGTAAGGGTTATGATGTAATGGCAATAGCAGCATAGTGGATAATGTCATTTGAGAAGTCATCACTGATGACATCTCAAATTACATTACCCTTTATGCTGCTATTCCCATTATTCCATAAACCCATACCTCATAAAAAAAAAAAAAAAGCAGAAACAGCTCAAACTGTGGAGGTAAGCATGGCTGAGCATTTTAAAAGTTATATGGTGCACTGTTTACAAACCAGTAAAGTTTCGGTAACAAGTAGTGCTTCAAGTTACACAATATAGGCTGAGCGCACCCAATGTGGTTTGCAGAGGTATGTTTCAAATTAGGCTTAGGCAGGCTTTGGCATAAGGTCTAATCTTGAAGCAAAACCTTTGTGAGAAAAGCCAAAGTTTCTATTGATAATAGATTATCCACTAGTGGATGTCTGGGCACCTGCCCATGTTAAATAGTTGTATTATTTAGTTGTATTGGTGTACTATAGGCAAATTCTATGTAACAATGACATTTATAATATGTGGAAGATTAGTTCCAGCATGTACCTGAAGATTTTGAGGCATTGAACGTTGTTGAATAATGTAGAATGTAGAGGTGGCCCACTTAAAATTGGGTTAACACAGACCGGGGTTCTAAGCATACCTACAAGGCTGTATACCATTGTATTCATTTCAAGAATGTGTGTGATGTATTTTTACCAAACTATGGAGGATCCATGAGGCCTGGCAGAAGTTGTCATATCAGTGGCAAATGTATACCTGTAAACATCTTGGATTAAAATTGCAGGTCATATATTCAAGAGGATGATCCTGTTAAAGTGAATAGAGTACAAACTGTTTTTGGGAGGCTGTTCGTAGTTTAAAAAGGTGGTGGCCCCCTTAAAAATCTATGGAGGCGTTTAGATTTTTAGGTGGAGGATTGCCAGTAAAATGAGAGTAACATCCACCAAATGTGGATGACTTGACAGATATGCTATGTGTCCAGCATGCTGTCAAAGGTTATTCCCATTATCACTTGATTGGTGATGAAAAATTGGGCACAGGTATAGCTTGTTCAATTACTTCAAGTCACCAAACCCAATAGGACCCTGTTGCAATGACTGTATGATATCATCAGTGATGTTATCAATTTTGCCATTTGAAATGTCATCAGTGATGTCATTTAACAGATTTAGAGTGATGTAATATGTGAGCTCATAAGTACTGCATGACGGAGCACAAGTTGTAGTTAGTTCATTAAACTATACCTAGGGAATTTAAGTGTTTCTTTGATTTTTCAATCGAAGCCTACCAGACTGCTCAACTGTCTGGTTTGCTACCATAACAAAATAAAATGATGGAGGAGTGTTGAAACTTTTCAAACACTTACCCCCAGTCACAGATCTGGGTTTAATCCATTGTTATTTTGCTCACCACATCATCCCAGTTTGGATCCAGCCATATGCAAATTAGTCTTGACCCTGCTCCCCATCTGAACAGTCAAGCCCAAACTGCCAAGCCAGGTCCTCCCTGGACGGAAACAACCATCTGGGACCGGTTTCGGGGTATCATCCTTAGCTACTTAGTGCGGCACATAGCAAAATTACAAAATAAAATGATAGCCGGAGTGTTGACACTTTTCAAACACTCACCCCAAGTCACAGATCTGGATTTAATCCATTTTTATTTGACTTGCCACATCACCCCAGTTTGGATCCAGCCATATGCAAATCAGTCTTGACACTGCTCCCCTTGGTAACAGTCCAGCCCAAACTGCCAAGCCAGGAACTCCCTGGACCAGAAACAAACATCCTAGGACTGGTTTCGGGTATCACCCCTCATCAGCCAGGCTAGCTTGAATCCAGTGGTGCAGCGAGCAACGAACCCACATCTGGGCATCCCCATAGCCACTCAAGGCGTACATAGTAACATCACAAAATAAAATGATGGGCGTCTGTTGAAACATTTCTTACGGCCTCTTGGGGACATTTGCAAACCTTCCCTAGGAATGCATTCCGCCCATTGCTTACCACTGGCTTTGTGGTGTGTAACTCACATTTGCTTGCTTTCTGTTTGCCAGCTTTATTTATTTTAGTCTGTCCAGCTTGAGTTCATCCCTTCCCTTGCACAAACCTTATTTATTGTATTCTTCCACAAGTCCAGGCCTTTAATTCTTGTTCTTATCTTCTTATCTTATCACATTTGCTGGGCAGTCAAAGACAGAAGTTAAATGTCAGACTTTGTCTTCAAGGGAGCTTGATGTTTACTTTTTTTTTATCTCACTTCAAAGTGAGAAGATTTTTGTGATAATAATGCTGACTACTGCAGGTGTGCTGGTCAGAAGGCTGTAGGATGTTATTTGTTTTCTAGCACACAACAAAATTTAAATGTCTGTAAATGAACTGTACAGATATTTCAGAACATATCAGAATTAGGACATTACAAATGAAGCAGATTTTTGGGTAATTCTGAAGTGTGGTGGAAACAAATATTTTAATACAATCAAAACAAATCAATACACTAGGTGATGACATTTCCACAAATTATTGTTTGCACGCTGTATACTTTCATCAGTAAGACTGTATGTCAGTACAAATGTAATGGTCATTTCAATTGTAGATGTGTTGTCTGTCATGGCAGTATACTACCACACCATGCATACTCCACTTTACCCTTCTCCCCTCTACTCTACTCTGTACCACTCCATGCCACTGCACTCTACTCTGCACTACTCCCACTACGCCACTCCATGCCACTCCACACTGCGTCACCGCCCTCTGCTCTGCACCACACCACTCTATGTCTCTATACTCTACACCACTTTACTCTATGCCAATGCGCTCTACTCCACACTACTCTACAATGCACCACTGCACTCTTCACTACTGCACTCTACACCACTCTACTCTGCACCACTGCACTCTACCCCAATGCACTCTACTCTGACCGACTCCACTCTACGCCAGTGCAATCAGTGCCAATCCACTCTGCACTCTAATCTACTCTGCACCACTCTACTCTACGCCACTCTACTCTACGCCACTCTACTCTACGCCACTGTACACTGCACCACTCCATTATAATCTCTGAAACAATCTATAGTATGCCACTGCACTCAGTGCCATGGCACTCTTCACCACAGCACTCTACTCTGCACCACTCCACTCTATGCCACACTCGACTCTGCAACACTCTACACCACTGCAATCCAAGTCAACTGCACTCTACACCATTGTACTCTATTCCACTGCTCTCTACATCACTCTACTCTGCACCACTCTACTCTATGCCACTGCACCCCCACCAATGCACTCAACACCACTCTACTATACACCACTGCACTCTATGACAGTCTGCTCTGCAACACTGCACTCTCTGATACTGAACTCTATGCCACTGCACTGTATGCTAATGCACTCTATGCTAACTGCATTCTATGCTACTGCACTCTACTCTGCCACACTTTACTCTACTCCACTCAATGCCACTACACTCTACGACACACTACTCTGCATCACTCCACTCCATGCCACTGCACTCTAGCCGGCACCACTCCACTCTACTCTGCATCACTCTACTGTACGCCACTTCACTTTATACCACTTTACTCAGCAACACTGCATTCTCCACCACTTTACTCTGCACTACTGCCCTCTATGCCATTGCACTCTACTCTGCACCACTCTATTCTAAGCCACTCTGTTGCACTCTATGTCAATGCAGTGTACACCACTGCACTCTACATCACTTCATTCTACACCACTACACTCTAAGCCAATGCACTTTAAGCCACTCTAATCTACTCTGCACCACTGTACTCTATGCCACTGCACTCTACAACACTCTACTCTATACATCTGCACTCTACTACACTCTGTACCATTCCACTCTACGCCACTCCACTCTACACCACTGCAATCTACCCCGTATGACTCCACTCTACTCCATGCCACTCTATTCTACGCTGCTGCCCTCTGCGCCACTGTACTCTACGCCACTGTACTCTACGCCACTGCACTCTACACCAAAGCACTCTACACCACTTTACTCAAAACCGATGCACTCTACACCACTGTACTCTATGCTGATCTACTCTGCACCACTGTACTATATGCCACTATATTCTACTCTGCGACATTCTACACCACTGAACTCTACACAAATGCACTCTACGCCACTCTACTCTACAATACTGTGCTCTAAGACACTCTACTCTGCAACACAGCACTCTATGCCCTTGAACTCTGTGCCACTCTAATCAGCACCACTCTTTACCACTGCACTATATGCCACTGCACGCTATGCCACCTCAATCTACTCTGCACCACTCTACTCTATGCCACTCTACTGCGGTCTGCACCAATGAACTCTACCGCCAATGCACTCTACGCCACTACACTCTACGCTACTACACTCTATGCCAATCCACTCTATGCCACACTAATCTGCTTGTTATGAGCGGCCAGCACAACACTCTAGTTGTGACCCCACCTATGTCAGTACATGGACAGGCAAGGTCCGTCAATAGGGCTCTAGGCGCTGACATAAGGTTCCTACACACTATGAGTGTCAGTATGCTAGCAGGCATGAAGGAATGGGTAAACATATGTCTTGCTGTGTATGCAACTTACAGTGACTCTTTTAGGCACAAGACTACATTTCCCAGCATGCCCCCAGCCAGCACATGAAGTGAGAAATGAACATATGACCAGCGGCCATCTTGGATGACAGAAGACTTAAATAGCCATGCCCAGTGATCGCGCCCTGCTTGGCAAGCCTGCCTTGAGAGAAGACAGTTTCCCTGCTTCTAGCTCCTGATTCAACTTGGGCCGCTGGCCCAAGACCTCGTGGAGACCCTCCTCTGCAGTGATGCCGGCATAGGACTTCCCCAGCTGGGGCTGCGACATCAACCACATCGCCGTCACAACCCAGCTAACTGCACGTGACACTCAAGCGAGTGTGCGCACATGAATGCTGAGCAACGCACTTTTAGACAGCAACGAGCAGTAAGCCAGACGCTCTGCGAGCGCCTCCCAGTATTCAGCTCGATCTTGCAGTGACATTATCTTTGGCCAAGAACCTGCAAGACACACGTTTTGGGCCACGCTCTGACCTGTATATAACAGGCGTTTTACTTACATCACGCATGACTGTGAATGTGTGTGATTATAAATACACGTGGTGTAATCAGCGCATGGCTGACTGAAGCTTGAGACATGAGTCATGACTGATTGTAAGTCATGGGAGTGGTTGTGCATGACTTCAGAACAGTGCACATGACTAACTAAAAGCTGTGGCATTAAAGTGGCACAAACCCAACCTACAGTGGACCGCTAAGTAAACTGAACTACTACGATTCTATTTCCGTGCATAGCTAACGATTTGAAAGGAGTGTTAATCTGAACTCTTTCATAACTGCTGCGAACACACCACCTAATTGTGAGTGCACTAGTAAATGCATGAATGAGAAAGTACAAGAGGAGAGAATAAGGAGAGCACAGTGAGTGTTGCATGTTCACTATTTCCACTATCTCCTTTTATACAGATACCAGTGGCCAGCCAGGTCGATCAAGAGTACATGTAGTCTCCGGATCAACACACCATGAGATTCCAGGTCACAGACCATAGTAGGCTGTCTTTGTTATTTTATCCACACCCCCATTCCCCTGGGTGCGCTTCTTGGCAAACAGTACTCTCTGTTCTCCTCACAGAATGCTAAAGGGAGTGGACAAACTCTCTTCTCACCAGTGCCCCCGCTCGCCCAGGATATCAGGCTAGTGCTTGCTAAGTGTGTGCAAGCTTCTGACACTACTGGGCACCACTGCGCACTATGACACTGCACTCTTCGCCTCTCTGCTCTATACCACTCTACTCTCTGCCAGTGCACTCGACCCCACTCTAGTATGCACCACTGCACTCTTCACCATTGCACTCTACACCACTCCACTCTAGGCCACTCCACTGTAGTCTGTACAGTTCCACTCTACACCACTCCACTCTATGCCCCTCTACTCTGCAACACTGCAGTCAATGCCACTACACTCTGTGCCACTACTCTCTGCCACTGAACTCAGCGCCACTCTACTCTGTACCACAGCACTCCATGCTGCTGCACTCGACTCTGCACCACTCAACTCTACGCCACTCTACTGCACTTTACACCAAAGCACTCTATGCCCCAGAACACTCTACATCACTCCACTCTACGCCACTCTCATATATTCTGCACCACTGCACTCTACAATACTATACTCTACACCACTACACTCTACAATACTCTACTGTACAAAACACTACTCTACACCTCTACCCTGCACCACTCCACTCAATGCCACTTCACTCTGCTGTGAAACAATCTACACTACTGCACTCTATGCAACTCTACTCCACTGTGCGCTACCCACTCTACACCATTGGGCTCTACGCCATTGCAATCTTCTCTGCACCACTATAATTTACATCACTGCACTCTACGTCAATGCAGTCTACACTACTTCACTCAAAACCAATACACTCTACAACACTACACTCTATGCCAATCTACTCTGCACCACTGTACTTCACACCACTTCACTCTAGGCCACTCTACGACACTCCACTCTACAACACTCTACTCGACTTCATGCCACTATTCGACACTACTCACTCTATTATGCTCTACGCAACTCCCTCTATGCCACTCCATGCCACTTTACTCCACTCTGTTCTACAACACACTACTCCACTCTGCTACACTCCTCTACTCCACTCTATGCCACTCTACGACACTCTATGCCACTCCACTCCACTCTACACCACTCCACTCTACAACACTCTACTCCACGCCATTCCACTCTTCTACACTACTTCACTCTAAGCCACTCCATTCTACATCAACCTACTCCGCTCTATGCCCCTCTACTCTGCAACACTCTACTCCATTGTATGGAACACCCTCTATGCCACTCCTCTCTGTTCTACACCTCTCCAGGACACACTATGCCACTCCACTCTTTGACACTCTACTCACCTCTATGCCACTCAACTCTACTCCACTGGTGTACAACATGACTAAAACAAATTGGCAAAGCCAATAGTTTTTGCATAGGTGAGTCCTATTGGCTTTGCCAATGCTTGTTAAATGTTAGTTCTTATCCCATTTCAACACCAAGCTATAACATCACTTTAACTCATGTTTTTTATAGTGGTCGCGCACACACACACTTAGATCTATCCAGAGCGCAGTTGTTATATTTTGTTTACGATTGTGGAGTGTGGGAATGGGTGATAAATAAAAAGGGCCAAAGCTTGGAGCGAGTAATAATGCCCCTCGCTCAACAACAGTAATAAATAGCATATTATGCTCAGCGGATCACTATCTGTGATTTATGCCATGCTGTTATAAATAAATTATTTAACCATAACTAGAGCACAATCATTACAATCCATTGAGTGAAACAGATACACACCTACTAGCCCTTGTGTATGTCCTGAATTCTTGTCTTTAATTAAGTGATTCTAGAATGTAATCTTTGAGCCATTAACCACCATTTTCTCAAGTTAGAGAAGATGCACTGTAGTAATAACCTGGAAGTGACCTTTGCACGGTAACAATTAATATATGGATCTGTGTTTAGTAGTACCTTTGATCCAAATAACATGCTAAGGGTACCACATATATTTTGAACTGCAGCCAACAAAAAATATTCTTATGTATGTCTATAAAATGTCTGTGAGATATGACAAAGCCGTGAGCTAGGCATGGAAAAGTCACAGATAGATCTTGTCTCTGAGCGAAGGATTATGCATGAATCACTTGGCACTCCTCAAAGAAAACAATGCCTTACTGTCTTGAAAACAGAATTTCATGTCCAGATTATTTGTGATATAGTTTGAGCCGCATCCCAATCGCAGACAAACGGGGCTTATTTGGCAACCTAGAGCCATTAAGTCATTGAAGATTAAAAGTTTATATTTAATTCAATCATCTAAAATTGAACATTTTTAGATACGGGCATCATAAAATGGACTGAAATGCTGCTGGCAAGGACAAGCGGAAAAGTATAGCATGCTAGAAATGATTTGGCTGCCAATTAACCTGAAAGGATATCCCTTATATTTATTTTACATTTTATAAGCTGTTACATACATAGTCACACAGGAAGAGAACATTATCTTGTTTTGGAATCGCTTAGATGCAGTCTCACTGCTGGGCTCGCAGTAACTGACACTGAGGAATCTGCTGAGCACTGGATAGCAGGATGATAGACATTATATCCCTCTGCACCCTAATAACGAGAAAGATGAACCATGCAAATAGTTCTTGTTAACAAGCTATAGCTAGGTCCAGTTTTTAAAGATTTATCAGCTTATTATTATTCAGAATAGCATTAACCCCCATTACCCTTCCTTAAATAAGATTCTGTCTAATATGTGTATTGTTTTTGAACTTCACTAGCAGTGTATTGTGTTTTTATTGCATATAGTGCAAAGGCCGTGAAGCACCCCAGTTCATATCCGTTTCCTGAGTGTGCTTTCAGAGAGTATGGTTGATAGGGTCTTGTTTGTAGTTTTGCTTACATGGAAGTTGTTTCACCCTTTGCAAGGTAAGAGGGTGCCCGTGTAGCAGAGGAGGAAGCGTGTTAGATCTGGCAGCCTTAGCGTGATCATCCCCCAAACATTTGTCCTCTCCTCCTCCATTTTGATGAACTTATTTTTGTTGGCCTCAGGACTCTGTGCACTATACCACTACTAACCAATGCTAAAGTGCTTGTGCCCCCTCCCCGAAAACATGGTTAAAGTGGCTTATACCCAATTGCCATATTTAATTTACTTATAAGTCCCTAGTACAGTGGTATACCATGTACCCAGGGCCTGTAAATTAAATTCTACCAGTCGGCCTGCAACACTTTTTGTGCCACCCACTCAGGGCCGGACTGGCAACCAAAACCGGCCCTGGCAAACTGCTCGGCCGGCCCCCCCTGGCGTGAGAGGGGTGCAGCCGAGCAGTTTGCGAGCGCCGGTTTCGGCCGATTTTGTTACAGGGGGCGGATATTGCCGACCCCCGGTAACAAAAACGGCCCCCCAGGGGCCCAAAACCGGCCCCCAGCCTAGCGGCCCACCGGGGAAACGCCCGGTGCCCGCTACAGCCAGTCCGGCCCTGCAGCCACTTAAGTAACACCTAAAAACATTTCCCAGGTCTGCCACTGCAGCCTGAATGCAGCTTTAAACTACCATGTTGACTTGGCAATGAAACGCCCATGCCAACCCCTAAACACCCCTTTAATTACATATAGGTCACCCTAAGGTAGGAGCTCCTAGGTAGCCCGTAGGGCAGGGTGTCTTGTAATTGAAAATTTGGACATGTACTTTTTAGTATTACATGTTCTGGTAGTGAAAATCTCCTAAATTTGATTTTCACTACTGTGAGGCCTACCCCTCCCATAGGATAACATTGGAGATTTCTTATTACATTTAGTAAGCTGTAATTTACAATTGGGAGCAATTTGCTATGTCATGTTTCGTGTCTTTGGAATTGTAATGAAAAACCCTATTTAATGGTAAAGTCAGATTTTTGTTTACAATTTTGAAATGCCACTTTTAAAAAGTTCAAAAAGAACAATTGATGGACAGAATGCAGAACAATGTCATACATTCACCCCAGTACAGAGATCTGGGCCTAAATCCATCGTTTCTTTGCTCACCATGCCATTCCAGATTGGACCCAGCCATATGCAAATCAGTCTTGACCCTGCGCCCAATGGGAACAGTCCAGCCCGAACTGCCAGGCCAGGTCCTCCCTGGACTGGAAACAAGCATCCTAGGACCGGTTTCGGGCTTTCAGCCCTCATCAGCCAGGATAGCTTGACTCCAGTGGCATGGAGAGCACGGGACCCACGTCTGGGCATACCCGTCCCACTCGGGTGACAAATGCAAAAAGAACAATTGATGGACAGAATGCAGAACAATGTCATACATTCACCCCAGTACAGAGATCTGGGCCTAAATCCATCGTTTCTTTGCTCACCATGCCATTCCAGTTTGGACCCAGCCATATGCAAATCAGTCTTGACCCTGCGCCCAATGGGAACAGTCCAGCCCGAACTGCCAGGCCAGGTCCTCCCTGGACTGGAAACAAGCATCCTAGGACCGGTTTCGGGCTTTCAGCCCTCATCAGCCAGGATAGCTTGACTCCAGTGGCATGGAGAGCACGGGACCCACGTCTGGGCATACCCGTCCCACTCGGGGTGACAAATGCAAAAAGAACAATTGATGGACAGAATGCAGAACAATGTCATACATTCACCCCAGTACAGAGATCTGGGCCTAAATCCATCGTTTCTTTGCTCACCATGCCATTCCAGATTGGACCCAGCCATATGCAAATCAGTCTTGACCCTGCGCCCAATGGGAACAGTCCAGCCCGAACTGCCAGGCCAGGTCCTCCCTGGACTGGAAACAAGCATCCTAGGACCAGTTTCGGGCTTTCAGCCCTCATCAGCCAGGATAGCTTGACTCCAGTGGCATGGAGAGCACGGGACCCACGTCTGGGCATACCCGTCCCACTCGGATGTCAAATGCAAAAAGAACAATTGATGGACAGAATGCAGAACAATGTCATACATTCAACCCAGTACAGAGATCTGGGCCTAAATCCATCGTTTCTTTGCTCACCATGCCATTCCAGTTTGGACCCAGCCATATGCAAATCAGTCTTGACCCTGCGCCCAATGGGAACAGTCCAGCCCGAACTGCCAGGCCAGGTCCTCCCTGGACTGGAAACAAGCATCCTAGGACCGGTTTCGGGCTTTCAGCCCTCATCAGCCAGGATAGCTTGACTCCAGTGGCATGGAGAGCACGGGACCCACGTCTGGGCATACCCGTCCCACTCGGGGTGACAAATGCAAAAAGAACAATTGATGGACAAAATGCAGAACAATGTCATACATTCACCCCAGTACAGAGATCTGGGCCTAAATCCATCGTTTCTTTGCTCACCATGCCATTCCAGTTTGGACCCAGCCATATGCAAATCAGTCTTGACCCTGCGCCCAATGGGAACAGTCCAGCCCGAACTGCCAGGCCAGGTCCTCCCTGGACTGGAAACAAGCATCCTAGGACCGGTTTCGGGCTTTCAGCCCTCATCAGCCAGGATAGCTTGACTCCAGTGGCATGGAGAGCATGGGACCCACGTCTGGGCATACCCGTCCCACTCGGGGTGACAAATGCAAAAAGAACAATTGATGGACAGAATGCAGAACAATGTCATACATTCACCCCAGTACAGAGATCTGGGCCTAAATCCATTGTTTCTTTGCTCACCATGCCATTCCAGTTTGGACCCAGCCATATGCAAATCAGTCTTGTCACTGGAGTCAAGCTATATAATAATGTGTAATGTAATGTAGGTAATGTGTTTGGATTCAAATTATCAAGAAATGCTTTCACAGAATCTGCCTGGGAGAACATTAAAAAATTCACCAGTTACAGTAATTTCAAGGAACTATAACTCGATCCCGCCATGCAGAGTGTTCTTGTTAATGATGTAATTTCAGATGTCGAAAAGAAGTTATCAGTAATGTGATAGAATATGTTATAAGTGATCTAATATGTGAGGTCATAAGCAGTGCATGGTGAGGGCATGAGTTATAGTTACGCGAGATAACTATAACTGGTCAATTTCATTGTTTTTTGTTTTTAGTTTAAAATGTTATGTTTAAACTGACATTTTCACCTATCTATAATGTCACTTAAACTTTTGTATTTTTCAGTGAAGTTCTAGTTGTTTTTTTAATGTAACGTAAAAACTTTTAACCATATGTAAAGATGTCAAGCCCCCGCCGTTCACGGCCGAATGCCCTGAGCCCAACCCCCCCCCCCCCCGGGGAAGCCTGCACCCTTCCACGCACAGCCTTTGACTATGGAGGAGTGGGTTAGCCACAGGGCCACCCACCCATATTTGGACACAGACACTTATGCCCCCTTTTTTTTAATGATTTCCAATCCCGCTGGAATCTCACAGAAGTAAGTTTGACCCCTACGCTACCGTGGGACTTTTGCATAAGCGGGGTAGTCCCACTGGCTCCCTTGAGAGTCCTGTGGGATTGCAGCAACTCAAAATGATCTTTTTTTCAATTTGGCCCCAGGTTAGTACCCTCTGGGACCCCCCGACAAGATCTAGGGTGTCAGGCTAGCCCTACCCTGCTCCCTTAGACCTTATTTTTGTTTTCTTTTTCAGAACATGGAGGCAGAGACCCGGTGTCCTGAATTGGCAGCTGCAACTTTTCTTCTCATGTAGTGGCCAGCCAATCAGCATGCAAGCTCCAGCAGAACTCACAAGAGCCTCTCCCTCCCATTGGAGCGAGACAACCGATGCCCCTTGCTACTCATGGAACTGCCTTTGAGACTTCTGGCATCAGAGGCGGCAAAATCTATGCCAAAAACACTGAGAGACGCCCGCGCAACATTGTTGTCTGTTAAATATTTATTTCATTTTTTATCTATTATACACTAATGGTGTAATTACAAAAGGAGCAAAATTAGCTGGGACAGGACCTTTGGTACCAGTTGAGGTGAGTGAGAGTGTGATTATGTGAAAGAGAGCTTGTGTATATGTGATCACGTCTGTCTGTGTGTATGAATTTGTGTCTATGTAAGCGTGCATGTTTGAGTGAAAAAGAGTGAAAGAAAGTGAGAAAATTAGGCTTTCAATTGAGGTTTCTCTGTAGTATTGAATCATACAGGAAATACAGCTCCTGTGTGAATCAGGATTAAAAGATATGCCATGAAACTGCAACTTCGGGTTTTATATCGGACATAATAAATTAATAAAAAGCTGGTGGACTATATTTGGTGAAAAAAATCCAGGATTTTGGTAATAACCAACCCCAATTGGTGGACAAACTCCCACTTAAATTCTTTATTCCTCGTTCCACAGGCCAATATCCCTAATAGTTTGGTAATCCTACACCAGGTATTTAGCATAACCCACAGTAGCAGTAATTTCTGATGCAGTTTTATGACAGAAGATTTCCTAGCAAAATTGTAATGAGGCTCTTAATTTGTGTTTATTGGCTTGCATATGGAATACAGGAGTGAGAAAACATTGTCATTCATATATATTTTCTTGCATAGCTTTTTACAATGTGACCTGTGACAAAATGAATTCATTGCCAAGTGGTGCTCATTACAGGGACAGGTTAAGAGGAAATTCTCTGGGATAAAGCAGCAATTCCCAGTCACATGAAGAAATGAGAAGAAGTGATATCTCTAGGCTGATGTGGAAACAAAATATATAGCTCTCTAGGGATTCCGTGAACTAACAAGGAGGTTAGAGATGTTGCTTGCTAACATGTCATGGTGTACTTGCATGAGGTACTTAAGGGCAAATGAATGAGGTAATTGTATCCCTTTTAGTGAGTACACCACATTGAGTGGTCTATACGTACAGTTCCTAGACATGTTCTCTTACAAAAAGATTTGTGTTAGGTATCAGTTGTTGTGATAGGGAATTCCAGAGGGCATGGAGTAGAGCTGCTAAACTTCTTTCTTCTTTGAATTTTAGTTTGACCCAAATTGTCTAGGTTTCTTCGAGCTCTGGTGGGATCATATAGAGAGACCTAGTTTGCCTTGTAAAATGGGTGCTTAGAAATAACGGCCTGCTTGTTTCCCTAGCCCCGCAGGCTGAATATGAAGAGGACTATGGTGCCCAGATTAAAGATCTCTGGAATGTTATTTAATTCCCTGAGGGCAGAGATCAAGTCTCTCAGAGAGGAGTTTCACTCTCTGCTAAATGTTAAACCATGTGAGTGCTCCTTCGAAGCTGGGTCCGGGAGCCACAAAGTCAGCTGCAAGCAAGCAACTGACCCCCATCATGAATTACAGTCTGAAGTGTCATTGAGCAGGCTCTGTGGCCCAGCTACTTTTAGAACCTTGGGCAATTTGAATAATCCTGGGGCATGAAACAACAAACCTCATCCCCCAAGGGCAGCAAGTCAGGCCCAGAAACACAGCCCGTGCAATTTCTTGACCACCAAAAGTGTTTAAACCAGAGGGACTAAGGGGGCCTGTATCTAAATCAGAATCTTCACACTTTTCACCCTCTGAATCCCCCTCCACAGCCCCAACACCTGACCCCACAGCTGAGCCATTTATCCCAGTGCGCCCCTTGCTGAATCCAAACCAAAATTCCTATTCTTCCTCCAGGATGATATTCATGACAAGGTCCCCAAACTTTCCTCGCAAGCCAGAGAAGATGAGGCTTCTCAAATTAATAAAACAATCCATTGGATCCACAATGTCAAGAACTGCACTAGTGTCCCCCGTGCACAAAAGCCTTTTAACAAAGCCTTTTGAATTCCCTTCTCTGAAAATTTGGATTGCATCAAACTACAGGTCATTCATCATTCTATTGTCAATGGGTAGTTCTCTACGCAACTTCAAGCAAATATCCTTTCAACTTCTCATATTCAATTTAAAAGTAGGGTTCTTCCGCTCCGGGGAGCTGAGCATCCCTCATCCTCTTCATGTCTTTCTTGCGTGGACTGACTATTTAGCTCAGAGACTCCTATGATGTCAACGAGCATTGGCAGTAGGCCACCCTCTATGCGGCCCTCGCCCCTTCACCTTTGCCATGCCTTAGGCACACCACTGGAGTATCCTCATAACACTCCTTGTCATGACAATGAGCAAGTTCTCATATCCCCAAGCGGTACACCTAGGATGGCACAATCTTGTGACACACCCCTAAACCACTAAGATGCCCAAATCTCTCTTTCTTTCAATTTGATAAACACCTCAACTTTGATTTCTTGGAACATTGCTGGCTTGGGGAGCAAGTTAGTCCAGAGGGAATGGGGGACTTTCATAGAAAAGGCAGACATTGTCATGCTCCAGGAAACATGGGAAATTGCTCCCTCTCACAGACAGGCTTACACGACTTATCTTGTGCCCGCCTGAAAGTCAAAACCAGGTAGACCTTTAGGTGGATTAACTACATGGGTTAGGGTTTCCTTGGGGTGCCAGGTTAGACAGTTATCTATTGCTTCACCAGATATCCTTGGTCTTGAGATTATTGTACCTAACAGAAAATATAAACTTCATCTGTTCTATATTTATTGTAGGAGTGTTCCCAGGTCAGTTGACTCCCCTGTAATTCAAAATTCTAATGACATCATAAACACCAACCCTAAAGAAGTGATAGCTCTAATCATTGGTGGGGGTTTTAACGGCTGTTTTGAACCAAACACAATACAAAGGGAACTGCCTAACAAAGAAGATCAGTATTGGGGTATTCCCCAAATTTTGGGGTCATGCATAAAAATAATCCCTAAAGTAGCATTGCAACTGACGGATTTTAGTATATGTTACCAACTAAGAGCTTGCAATGGCAGAACTAAATCTGACCTAAAGAGACACCCGAAATATGTATTTGAGCCATATTGATTACTTCTTTTTGTTCCTCCAATTTTAGGGAAATATGGAAGATATGGAAGTTATCCCTAGGACAGAAAGTGACCACTTTCCCCTTATTCTAAGTCTCCGTGGGCAAGCAGGGCCGATAGGGAATTGAGGATACCGTGTGGTGCCCTGACAGTGAGCAGTAACTGTAAAATGGTCAAATGGGAGAGCATGGTGAATAAGGAGGCCCTTCACACCCATATCTATCACAATTTAATCCCATTTATGTCACTCTTAGCTGGTTCAGAGTTAACCCCAAAGAGATTATGGGAGTCCATGACAAATGTTTTGAGGAGCTAAACATGCAGTTTTGTACCAAGCCCTTAATCACAAATAATTCCTATGGGCCAGCAGATGCCACATGGTACAAGACGTGTAGAGTGGTATCTCTTAGGTGCCTTAAAAGAGGTACCCCTATGATGTTACAATCGCTAGATCTGATTGCAAACAAGCCCAAAAACTTGCAAATACCAACTGGGACTCAGCAACCTATTAGCTGCAGTGCAAAATGGGAACCAAAAGGTTATTTGGCATGTAATATCCCATGGCACAAAGTCTGCCAGGATGAAACCAGAATCCCATATTCTACTACATGGCTGGGTAACTCACTTTAAAACCTTATATAGTTGTTATTCTCTACTTACAAACCATGTGGCAGATTTACAAGCCCCTTGCGACACTTTTGCGCTGCCGTTGCGTCACTTTTGTGACGCAATAGCGGCGTAAAAAATGCAGCAAATTTACAACGTGACGCATCTGGGGAGATGCATCATGTTGTAAAGCCCTGCGTGATATCATACCTGCATCAGGTATAATGTATGCAGGGTAGGGGTTCCCACCGAGGAAATCCTCGTAAAAGTGACGCAGTGAAATCTACAAGATTTCACTGCATGACTTTTAGGACGCCACTGCGTCAAAACCTTACGCCTGCTTCAAGCAGGCGTAAGGAGTGACGCAGTGTATTGGGAATGGGCCGCAACACGCATTGCTGGAGTTGCGTCGTGCTTGCAACACGACTCCAGCAATACGAGACTTTCCGCCAACAGATGCGTCTGAATTTCTGACGCATCTGTCAATTCTTGCGCCATAGCGGCCTGTATTGTAAATACAGTGCATCTATGGTGGCGCAAGGGTTTTTCATGCAGGCGCAGGGAAACTGACGCATCTATACAGATGTGTCAGTTTCTTGTAAATCTGCCCCCATGGGTCTCAAAACAAGACTGGCCAATCCCAAGTTAGTACTGTGCGACCATCCCTTCCCAACACAGATTCTTTCTTTGAGGCCGGACACTTCTTCAACAACATTGAGGTCAAATCTGCTATAATGTTTCAGAAAACAGGGAAGGCCCCAGGGCTGGACCAAATCCCAGTGGACCTAATTTCCTCAGAATCATCCATCAGTGTTCCGTACCTCACCTGCATTTTTAATGCCATTCTGGCAGGTGCAGATATCCCCAATTCATGGAAGGGGGGCAGAGATTATTCCTAGCCACAAAAATGGATCAAAACTAGATCCAGTGAATTACTGGCCAATTAGTCTTATTGACTCAAGCCAGAAATGTTTTTGTAAAATTATATTGGACCGCTTGCTCTCTTGGATAGAAGAAAGCAAAAACCTGACTCAATTTCAGGCTGGCTTCCGCCCCAAGACCAGTATGGTTGATCAGGTTTTTAGGTTCCAGCTGGTTAGGTGGAAAGAGGTGGTTTTCGGTGGTGGTAGTCTATATGCCGCTTTTGTAGATCTTAAAGTGGCATTCAACATGTTCCCCAGAGATAGAATGTGGAGAACCCTCACTGAAATGGGGCTTCCTGACCACCTTCTTACATCATCATACTTCTTCACCATGATAATTTCACTCAGGTCCGATGGGGCCCAAATGGGGAATCAACTGGTCCTCTTGGGGTTGGTAAAGGAGTCCGGCAGGACTATGTACTTGCCCCTACATTATTTCTGTTGTTTATCAACGGATGTATAGACTACTTGATGGCCTGTGACAACGACTCACCGGTTCTTGGGAAGACTAAGATTCTAGCCTTGTTGTTTGCAGATGATATGCTGCTGATATGAAAGACTCCCAAAGGCCTAGAACAAGTTTAGTCTCTTTTGTTTACACCAAGGCCTTATGATAAATGAAAGTAAAACTAAATTCATGGCCATCCATCCGCACAGAGGCTTTAAAGAAACAATATTGCTTGAGGGGAAACGGATAGAGAAAGTGCATGAATTTGATTACCTTGGTGTTCGTCTGTCTAGTACAAATTCCTGAGTAAATCCTAATTCTAGAGTGCCAATTAGATTGGATGAGGAAGCCTCTCTCACTAGTTGTGGCATGCTTCATCATAGTTGACCTCATCCCACCCTGGTAAGATGGTACTAACCAGGCAGACTCAACCTCGTACAGAGGGAGTTCTTGATAAAAATCAACTGGATAAGACGGGATCCAGACAGACAAAAAATATGTCAAGGTAAACCCACGGTAATAACTTTAATAATGAGTATCTTTGGTACAGCTAAAACCTACAAGAGGGATGGTACAATGACCCAACCATCCATGTTATGCCAACATGTTTCTGCCCACATACATGCTGGTAACGGTCAAAAGCATTTGTTGCACCAAAAGGGATCCCTATCTCCACTTCTTACACTGAATAAGTGTGAAGGGCAGAGTTGTCAGCATCTGAATCCTACCCAGACCAACCGGGTAGTAATGGTTTCTGCAATAACAGTAAATACAAAAATCTAATTTTATGAGCATTCATGTAACAGTACATTAATGGCACTCAGGTGATAGTTCACATGCAAGGTGATCAAATACTCTAAACATATGTGCAATGCATATCCGTGACACTGCACTGCAAACAAAAGACCAAACTCGTGCTTAGGCGAACACATGCTCAAGCTAGATAGTTGGCTGCTGCTTTAACTCTAGGGAACTAGAGCTTCATGGTCTAGAAGGAGGTGGTATCCTTTGTAGTCACACAATTTAAATATGTTCAATGGTCCAATAAAAAAGTACTAATAAGATTATCACATTTCTTTAAAAGCAAGCAACCAAGGCATGGGCAGATATATTGTTTATATTTCCAAAATATTTTAATCAACTATTGACCCCCATGATTAGGAATCCTGTATTGCACGGGGAGCTGGTTATTGATCAAATCCTCAACCCTCCAAATGATCATCTCGTTTAAATCAAGGTGGGACAAATAGATCAAACTTTTTAAATATATCGCAAGTCGAGCGATATCTTGCACAATAAGGACATGTCACGAGTAATATTCAATTTACTGCTGACTACAAAAATCATACAAAAACATTCCCAATATCATGGGTGGCAGTGGGGGTGCCAGCAATGCATACATGTCAGAACCACACACACACACACACACAATAGTGATGGCGGGCCTTCATTCACCCATCCTTATATTCATCTATGTAATGCAAATGGCCCTCCATGTAAAGAAACAGAAAAATGTACTTCATCAAGAGGTATACCAGCAGTAAACGTACTCGGCCTCCACAGGCCAGCTGCTTGTTGTCATTAAATGAGGAACTGTTGTGTGACGTCATAGCCACAATGAGCGTAGGCGTACGTCTGAGTCTACGAGGCCGATGGGAAATATAGTATCCCAGATGGAGAATCACCACCAGAGAACAGCCGCTCCATTATATTTGGGATCTGCATGCTGATAAAACAGACCCCTAAAAGGAGGAGAAAGAATAAAGAAAATCATTCAGTCAAAGGTTAAGAAAAAAATGCTTCTCAGCAGAGTATGAGGCTTATCATAACTAACGCAGTACTAGACCCTTCCACCAATAATGGAACACGGTATGTGGCATAAATATAGCCCACAATTCCAGACAATACTTCCATATTGAAATATCTTTCACAATTTAGAAGGAAAGACAGTAGGAGGACCAAGCTATCATGCATATACATATTCCTGCTGATGGCCCGATCACCATAAGTCTTTGCTTTCATAATGAATCTGAATAGGGGTAAAGAGTTTAAACTCTACATCCAAGGTCTCATATTATAGACTACCAAAACATAAACCTCTGATTTTCAAGTCATCCAAGATCTTCTCCCAAAACACCTATTTCCTATGGGTATTAGAGACAACTAAGAAATATCTTCATTGAGACTTCGCAGATCTGTGTATAATCTATAAACCCAGTACTGTTCAAACAGCAACAATGATTCTGTCATGTCTTTCTGCCATGGTTTTAGCATTTCATTGACATTCCAAACCAGATCCTGATCACTATGTCCTTTGTCAATAAAGTGTCTGGCCAATTTGATGGCTTTACGTTTACATCTTATGGTGCACCGATGTTCAGCGATTCAGGTACGTGCATTCCTTGTAGTCATCCCTACATACATTAGATCACAAGGAAGGTTAATAATATACACCACATTCTTGCAGTGGTGAGTTGTTTCAATTTCCACGGTGTGTGTAATTGTTAGAAAGTGCCCTTTTTTTAAATGGTCATACCCCAACCTTTTGCTCTAGATGCTGTCTTTGTAGGTCTGGAAGTGCACTGGGACCTGCTAACCAGGCCCCAGTGCCAGTGCTTTTTCCCTTAAACTGTAACTGTTGAATTGGTACACCCAATTGGCAAGCACATATCACTCCTTGTAAGTCCCTAGTAGATGGTACCAGTGGTACACAGGGCAAAGGTGATAAGAGGGGTCCCCAGGGCTGCAGCATTTTATTGTGCCATCCTGGGAGACCCAAGTAAAAGTTCGTCTGCAGGTCTGCTATTGCAGCACTGCACAAGCGACCTGTCTGCTTGAGAGTGACTCTGCACAGACCACGCGCTGCAGAGCCACACCACTGCCTTAATGTAAATAAGTCACTCTTAAGGTTGCCCTCCTAAGCCCAGGCGGTAGAGTGTATTATATTAAAGGTGTTGATATATATGTTATACATATATATCCCTACAGTAAACCTGTAAAACAAGGTTTTACTGTAAGTGACCGGCAGTCCATGGACTAACATGGGCTGGCTACCGAGGAAACTCGAGATAGCCAGCTCCATTATGGAACGACCAAACTGTGTCGTGTTTGGTATTAAACACCATGCCTTTCGCCCCAACACGATTCTCGTGTTGAGGGTTAGCTGGCATGCACAAGGGTGCCACCCTACATGTTTACCTCCCTAGGATACAAAGCCCCAGTGCCTTGGCAGGCTTACCCTAGCCATTTGCCCCTAAGAAAAGAGTCTTGCATCCTGGTGGGATGTGCTAGCACTCCCCAGGATGGAGACAACGTCCTAGGCAGGAAGGCGGTCACATCTCCACCCTCCCAGGATGGCTAATGTTTACAGTAATCAAGGCAGAGAGACTCAAAGGCTTTCACCGCCCCCTTGATATGTAATCTCTTGTCCCCTACTTGAGGACAAAGCCCTTCCTGCCCAGTCCATCCAACAGGTGGGAAAATTAGGTAGTCAGGCCAAGTACTTCCCCAAAAAGTTAGGCACACTTTTAGGGTGAGCTAAGAGGTCTGTACAGCCATTTTGACAGACCCTAAAATAGAGTATTCTGGGTAGCACAGTGACGTACACCCAGAGATTGTCGTCACTACAGGAGCAGGTTAGCCGCATGACCAGTAGCCAATTGGCCACTGTTCCTCACGCCCTTAATGTCCCCTAAACTAGGATTTAAGGGCCCCCTCTGGCACCAGAAGTTCAGATCTTGAAATCCAAGAAGAGACACAAAGAAGATGCTTTCACTGAAGACAGGACTTTGGACTCCGCCGCAGCGCAAAGAGAGGACACTTAGGTGCCCTGAAGAGACTGTATACTGAATCCGAGTGTCGGCGTGTGCTCATGGTGAAAGCACATTACTACCAGCAAGAGGGACTTCAGTGGATACAAGATAGCCAAAGCAGACTCCTCTGACTGGTGGAACCAGTCACCTGCAGCCTGCAGAAGAATTGACATGCTGCGTCACAATAATTGCGACCCACTGGGTCTGTCGAGAGTGAGCACAAAGAGAAGTGGTGTCCTGCAGGCCCGGAGTGGTAGCCAAGGTCATGTCAAGTTTCGAGCCGCTAGTCCACTTCTGTAGACCTTCAGCCGCTGAAGTATTCAAATAATTCATTTGCAGCAGCCAAGGCTTGGTGATCGCCAGTCAGGGGATCGACCCCTTGATTGACAACCCCAGCCTGAGTGCAACTCACAGCAACAGTGACTAACATCGTCAACTACCCCGTTGCTGTGTCCCTGCATCCTGAAGTTGGTGTCAAGTGTGCGACAAAGCATCTTTGGCCTAAGCAGCCCCCGGTGATTGACACCTGCCAGGTACCTCTGCACCCGGAACCACTGAGCAAGGTAGAAGAAATCCAGATGTTCCACCGGGTCCTGGGATGCCTAAGGCCTCTACTTTGTGAGGGTAGAATGTAACTTCATCATAAAGTGTAGTTTTGCCAAGTGCTGCATTTTTGACAGCTCAAGTGGATCCCTTCAGCATCAAGAACAGCCAAGTAACCTTTGCACCCAGACTCTCTGGGCAAGGTAACAAAGTAGTGACTGTCGAGTTTTGGTGTAGGCCCGCAGAACTTTAACCACAAGGGGATTCGCTTGAATTCACCCTTCATCTAACGTTTTGCTAAGTGTGTTTTTCTCCCATTGACTTTAATAGTGAACATTTGACAGCTTTCATTGCATTTATCGTAATATTTGAAAATCGATAATTCTGGTTATCTGCAACATATCAAGTTAGTTTTGATGTCAATATTCATATAAAAATCCAATCTTTTTTTATAAATTGGCGTCAAGGTTTCTTTCGAGTTTTGTCACTTACTTATTGTCAATAATGGTACTGTGAAGTGCTTAACACATGTTCCTCTAAGTACTCCTGACTGCTATGTGCCACTCTACCAGGAATGAGTTAGGGCTGCTAGGGTGATTCCAAGGTCCACTTTTGTGTACTGTGTTAGTATGGCATGATAAGGCCCACCAGCCAGATCACATAATACTTCCACCTTGTAACAGTAACCCTAGGTCTATCTCGATTAACCTGCGTGTCAGGCAGCAAACATTGCAGTTGCCACAAGGAAAGTGTCCCATAGGAACAGGTAAGTTTTTCCACTTGCCTGAATTTGCTTGATCCTTTTTTACACTTTCTATTACAATGGATAAAAAGAAGTTGTCCTTTATTGATCTTTTGATTTACACAGAGGTGCCCCCGACTATGAGCTTTACTAAGTTGTGGCACAGCTCCAGTGGCCCGTGCGGTGGTTGGGAGCAGGTTCCTGCGTGGAGAGAAATGATGTAGTACTGCCGGCCCTTAGAGGCAGATCAGTATTGGCCTGGCTGCTATGCCGGACTGTTAGCCCGACCATTAATAACCAGCACCCCATTAGGATGCAGACCGCATTTTATATGAATTGTTGCCTCCCAACTATGCCAATTCTCCTAACTATGCCATTAATAGGTAGGACCAACCCAACAACCGTGGGAGTGGTGTTACAATTATTTACAAAACCTCTTTGAATATTAGAGCCTCTAATCGCCAAGCTCTTTCCCAGGAAAGTCCCTAATTTGTGAAGTTAAGCAGGGTTCGCTTGTTTTAAATATTTTCCTAGTTTATTCCTTCTCAAAAAATGTGGAGAATATAGGTTATTTAATTAATGTTATCTTCAAATTTTGTGTTTGGTAATTACCATGCTGTAGTATTAAGTGATTTAAATCTCTGTCTGGAGCACTCCCAATACTCGTAAAGGACGTTCTGGGTAACCTTGCTTGTTGTAGTCTATCATTACTAAACGCCAATCCAACTTACTTCTCTAATCACTTACTGGATTTATTTCTATAATGGTGTTATTAAGAAAATTAAATTTAATTCAGCCTAGAGAGATTGGAAAATGTTTTCTCCAGATAGCAAAATCCTGATTCTATCCTCAATAAGGTCTTTGAAAGTACAATCCTTTGTCTTTTAAAGACATCAACAACTACATTGGTAAATAAATTCACAAATTGTTTTGATGTCATTCTTCCTGTACAAATCAGTCACCATTCTAACTCGAGACGCAAACAAAATCCATGATTTACAGATGAATTAGCAGTTCTTAAATTGGAATCTCATTGAGTAGAAAAATATTGGTGTTCTAAATACGATCAATTGGCTAAAGTATGATATCATCAGGAATGCTCCAAATTTAACCATTGTTGGGATGGAAATTTTCTGCATGTTTCTGGAAAGCGTGCTTCCCCTGGCTTATGCTGATCTCCAAGCAAGTCACTTAAAAGTTACTGTATGGTGTCTAGATCCCTTCCTCAGTGAATCATGCATGTCCACTGAGGGTCTCCCTTTTTACATGGATTGAGACCCTAGGGCTCAGCTCTGAGGTTGGGGGGGACTGCATATGCCCTCTCTTCCCAGGTGTTGTAGACTGACAGTTGTGTCAGCAATAAATCTGTAGTCAGGCTATCCCTGTATTCTAAGAAGGGTGGGTTATTTGCCCCCCTACTGATCAAGGCTATGCCATCTGCCATGCCTGTGGTCCTGTTTCCCTTGTCTACCTGATGTGTGTTTGAGAGCTCGTGGGTGTACTGGGGAAGGATGGTGAGTTGAGCCATTGTGTGCAACGTGAGCTGTTCTGTTGGACATTCCAGCTCTCCCGTACCTCTACCTATTCCTTGGAGAAGCCTGGTGGGCTGGAAGTAGACACTCGCTCTTATCTGTGTTTAGCTGCACTAACTTTGCTAGGAGGGACCCTTTCTGCTGGCTGATGGTCAGACGCCCTTGGTCTGGAGTTAATTAAAGTACCTCTCTGGTTAATAGCTCGAGCCGGTATGAGGGACGACAGTAGATCATCCTTTGAATGCTTTGAACATGCAGTGAACATGCCACAAATGTGCCTCAGGATTGGAGGGGCACCCAGGATCCAAAAGTAGCAGACCCTGTGATTGGATCAGCCTATCAATCAGAGGGCATCAAAGTCTGACCTTAGCGGTCAGTTTTGGTTCAAGACTGGTCTATGATTCTGAACAGGCAACCCTACACGGGGTCCATCTGAGGAAGCCATTTATGACCCACAGTGGAAAGGCAAGATAAGACGCTTGCTCACTGCGTCTCTGCAAACCCCTGAATGGGGGTTACCTTGAGGAAGTTATCTCTGTGATGGATGGAAAATGCAGCCAAGGATTTTGCCAGTTTGACAAGAAGCAGCAGCATCGGCCAGAGTACCAGCTGTTTCTGTGAGGCTTGTGGAGCTGGAACTCTGAACACGAAATTGCAGGCAGCTAATCAAGATAAGGAAGCTTGTAGAACATCCATGGAGGCAGTGGGAGACGGGGAAGCTTTATCCCAGTCCTTGAAGGTGATATCAATTCGCCCAGACCCCTTCCCTCTGCTGTGGGACCCTGTGTGGAACTTCCAGTTACAATCTGTAGATGGCAAAGGATGTCCAGTGGTATAGGCCTCCACCTTTCTTTTTGTGACATCTGGGGGTAACAGGGAGTACTGGCACTCTGGCCAGCCACTACCCTCCTACAGGTAGCCAGTGGCTACTCGACTAGTGGAACTCCAGTAAACTGTGCCAAGATTTCAGGCACCTGTGACCAGATCCTTGATGCCACTAGAGCTGTGGCCTCGCTCAGGATGGGAGGGCACTTCTGTTTCTTTGGGCCACGGGTTAAGGGCTAATCAAGAACATTTTACTTCACATCAAATGCTGAAACTATATAATTTCAATGCAAGGATTGGTATCATGGCTCCAGCGAATGAGAGCAACCCTGTGCAACATGGTCTGTAATATGAAATGCTAATTGAGGGGAATATTCTCAAGGACTTATCGCCGATTTATCGTCACTTTAGCACAGGCAAAAGTGGCGATAGACTGCCTATATCTCCAATTTCTCAGCGATAGCTGCCGCAGAAAACATCGCCAAGGATGAGAGCGACAACTAACGCTAATGAGATGCAGAGTAGGCGTTCCCGTGCACAAATTCACGAAAACACCACTTCGCGATATTCCCAACGACCAGTCAGATCAGCGATGCGATCCAAAAACAGGCGATAAGGCGCGTTAGCAGCAGGGATTTAACACCTGCTTTTTACTGGTGTAAAGCAGGACTACAACCTGCAGTATGAAAGGGAGACCAGCCCAGAAACACATCTGAAGACCAACACATGTCATGGAGCTACTGATCATGCAGCTCGGAGACCCAAGAGGGCCACAACACCCACCGCCACCCCCCCCAGACCCCCCCCAGATTATCACCTCCATAATGAGGATCTGGTTTTCTTGCGGACTGAAAGGCAGGTTCCTCTTCTTCTTCTCCTTGCCCTTCCCTGACCCCGATGTCCCAGGCTGGACCTCCGTGGGGCTTGTGGGGTTCTGGCTATCATCTGTACTTGCTCCGGCTACCTCCATGGGGCTTCGCAGTTGTTTGTGTTTTGTTTGTGTTTTTGGTTGCCGCTTTTATAGTGATTTTTCCAGCCTGACTTGTGGGACTTGCAGGCCTGGCGCTGCTTATCGCTGGATTTTTTATCGCGGTTGGGCACATCGCAACTTTTTTCACGTTCGGGTTGAGATTTTTATCGCCGTCCCGGTAATGTTATCGAGGACATTTGACGCGTTATCGGGAGACTATCGCATGTTAACCGCCGTATTGAGAATACGACGTTAACACGGAGTTATTTTACCGCGATAGACGCGATATGAAAACTTGCGTTAACCTATTTTGGCGATGATTATCGCACGTTCTTGAGAATATGCCCCTGAGTGTTTACATGTCAACTGTGCTTTTATAGTGCTTAGCGTCTAGGTGCTATAAAACTGTTATGGGTCCGAACTCTGGCCCAGAAGGTTGTAGAGACATCTGGGTTTCTCTGTTTATCCTAGTTTTATGTGTAGTATATTTCTCTTGTGTTTATTAAAATACTTTTCTTTCATAAAAAGGAACACTGACTGGACATTGATTCTATGTGCTTGTAGTATGGTGTGCACTGTATTCTGAATGTCTAACCCCACCTCACCTCTTTGAATTAGCCTTGGACTGCCCTGTCACACTACCTTGAGAGAGTCAAGTGCTGGAGAGTAGTACTTGGCTATCCAGTTTTGGGTCCACTAGTACTGAGGCCCCAGGACACAAGCAGGAATCACTCCAGTTGATGCGATTGGAGTGCAGTAACCCCTGAGTGCCATGGTGCCCAGGAAGCCGGGTCTAACAACCATGGAATTATTTGCTGTCATGAATGATCTCATTAAGCCTCTACCATTGCAACCAGTTAATGACCCTCAGATTTTGTATATAAATTTGCCAAATATTTCACTAATACAATTACTATCATCGGATCTAGTATTGAAGCTCATAAGGAGTATGGTTGTATTGTGTTTTTTATCAGCTGTATCTAGAAATCTACATTTCAGCCATTAAAATATTTTTCCTTCAGACATGTTACAGCCATAGAAGATCCAACCCTCTTGACCCTTTATCCTGTTGCAGATCTGGTCTATCTGCTTAATGTTTGCTTTTCTCAGAGCAAGGTCTCTAATGCCTTGAAATTGTCAATTGTTCAGCCCTTGCTGGAAAAAAACTTCCTTAGAAGCAGACAACCCGTGAAGCTCCCAGCCCATAGTTTCTACTTCTGTACCTAGTTGAGAACATGGAAATTGAAATTTAGCCAATTACACTTTTTTCTTGACTTTAACGGAGATATAAATATATTTCAGGCAAGTTTGGGGCCTGCCATGAGCACAGAAGTGGTGGCAATGTTGGTGACAGATGACCTGCACTGTATGTCTAACAATAGTGAGGTCTGCATGTTGGTCCTGCTAGGATTCTTCACAGCTTTCAACACTATAGACCACTCTCTGCTTCTTGATACAGCTCGATATCGTGGATTCAGCAATGATGCCATTAGGTGGATCCACTCCTTTGTCCCAGAACATCAGCAAATAATACACTTTCACTATCCATTCTGCAGCAGTCTTGGAATAGTGGGATGAGCTCCAAGGGTCAGTCTGGTCTCCCATTTCTTTAACATATATATTCTCCAATTGCCCAGTGACTTCAAATGCACAGTTTTACATCTATATCATTGATAACACCCAGGGGCATATTCACAAGGAGCTATCGCCGAATTAACGGCATTTTATCGCAGCCAAAGTCGTGATAAATTTACCCCCCCATTCACAAGCCGGTGTAAACAGCCCACAGCACCAGTTCACCCGCGATAGCAGCCCCAAAAAACATCGCCACAGAGGACCATCCCAAATATCGCTAATGAGATGCAGAGTAGGCGTTCCCGTGCCAAAAGCCGAGACAACAGCACACCTCAACATTCACAACGACCAGCCACATCCGCGATAAAAACACAAAACAGGCGATAAGGCGCGTTAGCACCAGGAAATCTACACCTGCTCTGACCTGGTGTGAAGTCGGACGGCAGCCAGCACCACAAAAAGGAGCACAGCCCAGGGCCACATCCGAAGGACAACAGATGCCATGGAGCCACCCATCATGCGGCCTGGACACCCAAGAGGGCCACAACACCCACCTCCGCCACCCCAGGACCCCATCCCACACCCGGAACACCCCCCCCCCGGACCAACACAGACGCAGCGCAGGCAAAGACAGCGGAACCCCAGGAAATGTAGTAGCCGCACAGACCCAACATCTGACAATGTCACCGTCCACTACAGGCTGAAAGGGACAACCAACCTACGCATCCTGACCATCATCGCCTAACAGGCCTACGGCAACAACACAGCGGACAACCAACATCCCACCCCACACAAAGTTGATGGCGTGGCTGCACCTGTTGGCCCCTGGGACTCCCCATCCAACACCCGCCAGAGTCGGAGGAGTCTCACAGCCAGCCACATCCAAGTCCCCCACACCTGTCCTGGACATCACCATCACCCTGGTACCCAAGTCCCCATACGCACAACACAATGCGTAGGATCCGCTGGAGACCAAGCAAGGACCATACCCCATAGCAGGATGCACGCACGTGTTGGGGGCAATACACAGCACAAATGTACTACCTGTGCCCCCTGATGACACAGCACACAATCACCGCAACAGGAAGCACACGTCTCACACCAATGTGCAGGCAACAACAGAACACCGTGGAACACCCAACAATGTCGCCTTCAAATACACAGCCAGTGTGCATGATACCTTCATCCTCCGACAGTCCATCATCAACCAGCGTTCCCAGGATGGCAACAAGGGAAATGTACAGCCCCTTGGCAATATACAAATGAACACCCCACACACCTCAACTCCACAACCATGCAACTCACATCTCTGGCAATGCACACATCACAAAATCACATACAACAGGCAGAACAATATGCCCACCCACCAGACACGACAGAACAACTTACAATGTCCACATGGGCAAGCCCTGAAAATGAGCCAGCAACGGCATGGCACCTCAGCCACATAATAGCCGAATGTGGGGAGAGGTGGAAACCAGGTATGTGTGAAGGATGCAGTAGAACCATGATTGGGCAAGTGCACAATGCCAACAGTGCCGGAGATGTGTTGGACACCTCGCAGTATGCAGAACACACCCATATCCATGGCGACATACACCGCTTGCGTATGCAGTGTAGTGGACAGTGGACGCCACCATGTCACCCCAGCCAGTAGGGGACCTCGTGGAAATGTTGCCTGTTACGCCCCCCTAAGCGTCAGCGGAGTGTGATAGCCCGGCATATGCCACACCCGCGTAGAGGTGTGAATAAAAACCACGTATGCCTGGGCGTGGACCTCTTCCGGAAAGACCCACGTCTCTGCCAGGGCGGCGCCTCCCACCTCGCCACGAGGCCGACGCCATCCTTGTGAGTGGAGTTGCCTGAGATGCCGTGCGCCTGCCAGACCCCGGCACGCTGGACCACGAGACCGTCAGGCCAGCCCCTGCGCAGCCAGGCCACACTGATCACCTTCCGACACCGGCGTGTGTCAAGGAGGGCCCACCACGTGCCGGCGCAAGCCACAAGCCCGAGACCTTGGCAGCCACCTCAGACTATCACGGCTTCCACGACACCGGCCCGCTTCCATCCTTTTTCGTTGACGTACTCCACTGCCGCCCCCGGCCTACTCTTCGGACCAGTAGGTCCCACATGTGGAACTGTGTCTTGAGTCATGAATGGCAGTGACCCCATATCCGGGCCAGCGGCCACAGCACCAGACCCCCCCGATCAATGAGGCATAGTTCCATATGGGCATCTTGCGACACGTGTTGCCACTAACCCTGTTCAATGCCAGCCTGCTACACGTGGTGCCACTGAACCTGAACAACGCAGGCCGGTGGGGCCATCCAACCTATACCGGAGACACTAGGTGAATGGGCCGTGCTGACCGCTGCCTCAGGCCTACACCACGGTCAGGTAGGTCACACATTTGGAACTGAGTCTTGATTACACCATGGCAGTGAACATTAATTATGGCAGAGAACAATTCACAATACACCCTCGGATGTGGTGGCAACAAGTCTGTGCATGGCATCACAACCACACGTGTCTGTGGGCCTACGCGGACCACTGCCCTCGGCCTACGCTGCGCACAAGTGGGATCACGGATTTGGAACTGAACATGGGTAATTCAAAAGGAAGAATACAGTTCTACGCACGCATGAAGGGGCGTAAGAGGATGACACGTTGCAGTCTGGAGGGAACAGGATCAGCGTCACAGAGGTGATTGAACACTACCGACAGCTGCCACTGTGTCACTAACTCTGTGCCTCGCGAGCCAACGACCCATGGCTGTGGGCCACTGCTGACCGCTGCCTCCGGCCTACACTGCGGTCCAGTAGGTCACAGAGTCTTGATTTGGCAATGTTGGAGTTCACATCTGTGTACCGGCATCATCGCAGACTGCATCCCCCTCAGCACCTGTGCCACTAGGTGTGTTCCCCGACATTCATGGACACTCACTGGTCGTACATTGTTGGCGTCTGAGTCTATGGACTAGGGGCTAGTTTTCATCCTCATGTAGCTGATACAGAATTGTTGGTGAAGACGAGGGTTGCGCTTTCCACTCCTCCATTTGCTGCTTCCAGATAACAGCTTCCACTGTCCCCCGCAACCCTCCGCAACATACACCTCGGACATTAATGGGGACCCGCTCAGGTCGCATGGCCCATCTGAATGCCCCGCAAGTCACCGTCCCGTAGCTGGGTGCCTGTGCCGGCCGCAGTGCAGCCGGGGCCACTAACTCTGTGCTGGTCAGGTCTGGGACACCTTCTTCTGAGACATTGAATGGCCTCTGTAGCGATGGTCTTGGGGTCATCAACGCCATGTGTCTGTGGCCCTGCGCTGACCGCATCCTCCGGCCTCAACTGCGGGCCACCAGGGCCCACACATAGCATCGAGTCTTGACCGGCCCGGACGTCGCATCACCGCAGGGGGCACACGCCACCACCGCAAGGACCACCTCCAACCGCCATCTGCCAGAGTCGAAAGGGTGGTCCTGACAGACCTACGGAGTTGCTCAGACCTGTCGTGGATGCCATCATCGGCCTGCTCAGCACTCCAGGTGCCAGTGACTCAGTGCACCGCAAGCCATTGTCCGTTACTGATTGTGTTTTGTGCTGTTGTGAGGTTGCGCAGCAATGTCACCTCATGCAGTGGGGTAGACCTGGGACTATGATGAGGAAGATGTGTCAAGTGTGCGGACGTGAGAAGGCACAGACAATGGGAGGGCAGGAGGCAACAGCCCCAAGGCAGGAATGCAGACTGGTGGTGGTAGTCAAGCTACACACCAGGATCTATTACTGGGTATTGCACTGTGGACTGCGGACGCAACTTTCACCTCAGGCAGTGTGGGAGACCTGGGACGTTGATGAGGAAGTTGATGCAGGTGTAACACACCCCACTGCATCTGCATCAGGACTAACCAGTAGGGACACAATTCTAGCAATTTCCTCACATGAGCGCGCTCTTCTCTAGTGCCCATACCTCAGTGCACTGCAACTCACGGAACCTCCTGACTGAATATTGGGTGACCTCTATCCTTACTCCGGATCCCTCCATGTTGCTCTGCATTTGACTCTGTTATGCTGGTGTTTTCTGTTTCCATTACACTGGTGTCCACTGTTCAGGTTGTTGCCAGCACCAAGCACTCCGTGCGGGCTGGCTTATACTCACCCCACACACAGGCGTCACTGTACATGTGGCCCTGCCAATAAAGGGGCCGAACGCACGTGCCCGTAGCCAGTTCAACATGATATGTGCATGTGTCTCTGTGGAGGTGTGGGTCTCCTTTGTGCGGTGTGGGGGGTCCCTGAAGGGTATTGGACACCCACGTATGTGTTCTAGTTCGCATTCCATGGGTTTGGCAACACCCTCACTTGTTGGGCCACCTCCTTTTGGCGTTCTGCCACCTGGCATTGGGGTGCCATGTGTGGGTGGGTGAAGTGTTGTGGGGCAGCCATGCTTGCGGGTGCTTCATGCTGTGTGGTCTGTTGCAGGGGCTGGGTTCTCCTCTGAGTAGCTTGTCTGCCCTGGTCCTGGTGGTGGGTTGTGTGGGATGTCCATGGGCTGTTGTAGGGCGTCAGTGTCTGGGCTGTGGTGTTCGTCTCGGCCATCACTGATGGGTTGTCTGTTCTGACCTGCTGGAGGTGTTGTTTGTCCCTCTGCATTGTGAAGGGGAGGTGCATGTTGGCATTGTGTTGGCGCCTTGTTCTTGTCGGCATGCAGACTGTGTGACAATGTACATTGTGACTGTTTGGGCGGTGGTGGCTATTTGAGTTGGGACAGTGTACATTTGGCCTACATGGCTGATGTGGGGTTGTAGGGGTAGATGTGCATCTCACAGTTCCCTGCTCTGTCCGATGTGATTGTTCTGTTTCTGTACCTGGGTGGACCCAGTTGTGTCCCCTGTTCTGCAGTGTGGGTGTTGCACTTTGTGCCACATTGTCATGGTATGTGCTGTGGTTGCTATGTGTGTGTGCTGCAGTGTGCCACGGGGATGTGGGACATGTCCCTGGGTAATTATGGGTGTGCAGTGTGTTACACCTCATTGTGCATGTGTGGCATTGTGCCCATCACCCCCTGTCCCCCCAGTCCCTGTTGGATCCTCACCCTGTTGTTGTTGTGTCAGGTCCTGTCGGGCTGTGTCCGTACTCCCTACTCCTTGCACCCTCTCCACACTGATGACTGTGGCCTGGGTTTCCTCCAGCTCCTCCTGTGGTGCTGGACTGCCACCTCCTGTCGACGTTGCTGCCTTCCTGTTGGCAGCAAGTTTGTACCTGGTTTAGGTTGTCAGGTCCTGCCGGCACCTCTTGGCCTCCTGGATTGGCCTCCTGGGCGCTCCAACTGCATTCCAGGTGGTCAGCTTGTGGGTCAGTTGCTGGTAGTGTTCTGTCGCCTCCGTGGCCTTGGTCTTGTTTCCCTGCGGTCTGCACCCCGTCTTCCTCTCCCTTTTCTACTTGGCCTTCCCCAAGCCAGTTGTTCCTTGCTGGTGGTCTGTTGGGGTTGTGGGGTTCGCGTTGCCCTCTGCGCTGGGTCAGGGTGCATCCATGTTGCTTCGTGCTTTGGCTTGTTTCTGGTGTGTTGTGTCTGTGGTTTTTATGGTGCAATTTCCCGCCAGACGCGTGGGATTTCCATGCCTGAGGCTGGTTTTTGCTACTTTTTGTACCGCGATTGGCCTCATCGCATGATTTCTCGCGTTCGCGTTTCGCATTATTTCGGCGTGGCGTTGATTTTCACACTGACATTTGACGCGTTATCTGGTGACTATCGCATGGTACCGCCTTGTTGTGAATTCCACGTTGACACGGGGTTATTTTCCCGCGATGGGCTGCGATAATGAAAGTTGCGTTACGCTACTCTTGCGGTAGTTATCACACGTTCTTGTGAATATACCCCCCAATGTCTTTTCAACCTGAAATCCAAACATTGTAATTCTCTGAATATTCATGAATATTCACATCATTATGCATACAATTATTATTTTTCTTCACTCTTGGATGGCTTGACATAATTATAAATTAAAGCGAACCAAGACAGACTTTTTGTATCTAGAAACTACATGAATAACATTGATCAACAATTCTGGCCTGCCTCCATTAGCCCTCCCTCTTTGCCAGGAAACACAGTTCAATACTTAGGAGTAATTCTTTATGCTAATCTTTCATTGGAACCCTAAGTAGCCAAGGTATTGTGTCGTTGTTTCTGGCACCTTAAAGTTCTAAAAAAGATTTTACCCCTTGTGCCACAGAACTTGCATAAACAGGTGATCACTATGTTAATTCAATCCCACCTGGATAATGCCAATTCTCGACATTTGGCTTTTCCAACGAATCTCCTTAAGAGATTGCAACTAGTGCAAAGCATGGTAGCCGGCCTAATTTCTAATTGCTTGTTCAATAATTATATCTTTCCTGCTTTTTTCTCTGTTAACTGGTTACCAGTGGAATATCAGATACTCTTCAACTCAATGGTCAATATGCACAAGATTTTACATAGGAAGGCTCCATCTTTTCTAGCTGGAAGATTCCACATTTATTCCTCAATGCAATGCTTACACTCTAGTGGCAAATATCTAGTTTTGGTCCCCAAAGTTAAAACCTCCACAAAGGGTGGCAAAAAATTGAACCTTCTGCCTTTGACACTTCAGTCCAACTCATCCTCAGAAAACATCAAAATCCTGGCTGTTTAAAGCAACTTATTTATTTACATTTTTTTCCTACTCTGTGCACAGTTTCACCAATGATTTAATATTACCTTTAGCACCATGAAGCTATGGTGCACATTTGCATTCTTGAAAAAAATGTATAACATAACATAACAACATAACATAACATAGCATAACAATACATAACATAACATCTGATGGTCCTGGTGTCAAATACAACAGACAGGTCTAGCATGATCAGGAAGCAACCAACACAAAGGGGAAAACGGTGGGTTGTCAATTCCACTGTGTTCCCAGAACAGTTACTTCACTTCTGGCTGCCACTCATAAACACCTAAGACTATTGCCAAAAGGGTGAACGTCATTTGCCAGCAAGGTGCACCATGTTAGCACACAGTGTACCTATAGTAATGTAGGATAGTGGTTGGCGCTTTACAGTGATGCATATGGCATATGCCCACTTTGAGAGTAAATAATTCATTAAATGATTATCACTTTATCAATGTTCATTGTTGAGACTGCAGGCAGCAGATGTGCAGCATTGGTTTCCTGTCAAGGATGATATAATTGAAGTGGGAAATGTGCACATCACTGATACTCTCTCCTCATCTGCTTTCAGGCTTCTGTCACGTCAGTCGTTTAGCAAAGTACCACAGAAACATACCAAAGGACATTTCTCACATCTCTAAATGTAAATTACACATCTTCCACAGTTACATTTGGTAGACTAAAAGTTTATACTCGCTTAACTCCATGATACCATTACAACAAATATTTTACCACAACCTAAATTTACAGCGCTTCATTTATAACCCATGAGTGTTTGCAACGCATGCCTTTACAAAACATGCATTTGCAACATATCAGGTAAGTAATAATGTTAAAATAGTAAGTAATGAGATTTAAAAATGTTAAGTAATTTTTTTAATGGATTCATAAGGTTAATAAAAGGAGGGCTTGGAGGTTTTCCCCCTTTAAAAGAATGTAAACATTTAAACTACTTTTGGGAAACTTTATGTAAGAATAAAGGGTCATTGGAGGCTTACTCACTCCCCAAATGAATGATTTTGAATTGTTTGGGGTAATTTGTGACATTTTAAGGTTAAAACAAACAGGGCTTGGGGTGTTTACCACCCAACACATTAAGCCTGATTTTGAGGTTGGGCGGTTGGACCACCGGCCGCTATAGAGGCGGTCTGGAGACCGCCCGACGAGCATGTGGAATTCCGACCATTGTATTTCGATTTCACTGCCAGGCTGGAGGTCAGAAAGGCATTGGTACCATGGCGGGGACATGCTGCGGCCATGTAAAAGGGCCACAGCACATGCCTCCTTTGTGCAACACCTCCTGCACATCCGTGCACCATGTGCCATGCACCATGTCGTACATGGCACACAGTGCACAGAGGTGAGTGAGGGCCACCTACGATGGCCTGGGGCCTTGTTTGGAGCTGCCCGATCCATTTCCAACAACCTTTTAATGGCCATGAAAAGGCTGTCAGGAAAGGATATCGTGATCCCGATGTCGGAGCCTGCATCAGCACCGCCACCATTCCTGGATGCTCCTCCGATTGCCACCCCATCGGGATCTATGATCCTGGCGGAGCCGGCGGTTTTGCGTCTGACAGCTGTGGGTCCGACCGCCAGTATCATTACTAGGCCTGGGCGGAAAACTACGCTACGCTCGCGTAGTTTGCGCAACTACGTGCTACGCGAATTGAACGTAGCACAGTGCAAAAACGCGTAGCGGGCATTTTTTGCTTGCTCGCGGTCCTCAACGTCAAGTTGGCGACCGCGAGCGAGCAAAATGACATCCCGGCGAGACTTTTTCCTTGTTCGTGATCAGCAACATCAAGTTGCCGATCGCGAGCGTGGAAAATAAACCTCCCGGCGAGATTCTCGCGATGAGAAACTACCAGTCCGCGTTGAGAAAACTGCAGCTCGAGTACAAATCTACTCGAGCGACAGAAAACGACCGCTTGCAGTGTGCAAGATGCCGTTTGCAATGATTGCACAGTGCGGACAAGCATCCGGCACTGTGCAATCATTGCGAACAGCATTTCCTACCGCACTACGCAGTTCGCGTAGTGCTACGCGTAGCTCGCGTAGTGCGAAGTGCACTTCGCGTAGCTACGCGTAGCGCTACTACGCGAACTACGCCCAGGGTTAATTCATTACTCGGGGGTCGGACCGAAGGGCTGTCGGCAGTCAGACCGCCACCAGGACATCATAATCAGGACCTTAGTTATTGAATTTTAGATTTGGAAGGCAAATATAAAAAAGGGTTTTGATTATGTTATTTTCATTATTTTATTTTTAAGAGTGGGATGTTAGGTTTGTAGGGAGATATGGGTGGAGAGTAATTTAATTATGAAGTACATTTTTGTTTTTGAAAATTATGGTATGGGTGTCTATTTTTAGGGGGATGTGGGAATTTATATTATTTAAGGTTGCTTAGAAATTTATTTTAAAAATGTAGTCTAAGATGGTAACATTTTAGGAGTGGAATACTAGGATTGTACGGGATGAACGTGGGGATAATTTTAATTTGAGATACTTGTTTTTTAAAAAAGGGTGCAGGTGATTATGTTTTTTGGGTTTGGATATAAAAATATTTAGGTGTAGAGCATTGAAATACATTTTTTAATATTTTAGTCTAAAATCATAATTTGTAGGAGAGGAATGTTAAGGCAGTATGGGATAAGGGAGGGCATATTTTGAGGTGTTTGTGTTTACCTTTTGTTTGGATGTGGTGTTAATACATTTTTAAAATGGGTTTAGAGCATTGAAATGATTTTTTTATATTTTAATATACTGATACATATATACATTCCTCACCAAAGTATGTGTTATTATGATTTATTGATTAAAAATATGTTGACAAACTCAAATGAATACATTTATAATTATAATTAAGTTAATAGTGGCACATACAGAAAAAAATAAGCACACATTTTTTATTAAAAATATATATTTTATTAATTATCAAATGAAAAAACAATGGCTTAAAATTATTTTTGTAGTGTATTAAAATTAAAAACATATTGAATAATACATCATATATTTCTGAAGTTATTTGCAGGACTTCCCATTCATTCCAATAGAAGAAAATGTCCTTTTTTATTTTCATAGTGGTCATTTGGTTTTACGTCTTGTTTTTTCCTCTATTTTGACATTCAGTGGATATTCCCTATCAAGGAAGGATGGATGCGACATTCCGGAAAGGTAAGAACTTTTGTAACTTTTCAGTTTCACCACTAGATAGAACATTTAATGTAAGTAATGTTTAAGGGAGGTAGATAGAAATAAGCCAATGTAATGTAAATGTGAATGTACTTAAATTGTACATCTTTGCAGAGGTCCTCAGAGTAGATGTGTTTTGCAATACCATTCTTTTTATTAAAAATGATAATTTTTTTATATTTTTAATGATTAATTTCTTGAACTTTAAAAAAGAAGAACTTTTTTAATCATCCTATCAATGGAAATTTATATCCTTTGTATGCATTTTTATTAACTAAGGACGATGCATTACATTGTGGGGGTAACACGTATTACTCTTGTTATAAACTCACCCCTTTCACTTGATTCCATTCCTGTGATTCATTTTTTTTCAGTTAAGTTTGGCCTTGCGCTGTGAATTTTGGCCATGCTTTTGGTTTTTGAGGTGCTTGGATTTGACTAGAGCTTTGGACTGTGCTCTTGTGTGTCTTTAAAAAAAACAAGATTATTTGTTTTTAATTTCCAATTTTTCCTGAAGCGTTGGAAATTGATTTTAGGGTGTTTATATGATTTGCCACATGGATTGAGGACAACTTTGGAGATAATAAGTAATTGTCAGCTGAATTGCTGGAATCCACTTCTACTCGAAGAGAGAGTAGACTTCTCCAGACAATAACATTTAATTGCAAAAGAAACAATTGTAAAAGAAACAATTGATGGACGGAATGCTGGACAATGCAAACATTCACCCCCAGTCACAAAGATCTGGGTTAAATCCATCATTCTTTTGCTCACCACACCACCCCAGTTTGGACCCAGCCATATGCAAATCAGTCTTGACCCTGTTCCTTGTGGGAACAGTCCAGCCCGAACTGCCAAGCCAGGTCCTCTCTGGACCGGAAACAAGCATCCTGGGACCGGTTTGAGGGCATCACCCTTCTTCAGCCAGGCTAGCTTGAATCCAGTGGTGTAGTGAGCACGGGACCCACGTCTGGGCATACCCTTCCCACTTAGGGCGACAAATGCAAAAGAAACAATTGATGGACGGAATGCTGGACAATGCAAACATTTAATTGAACCTCATTTTAAAAATGTTTCATTTTTTACTTACTACAAGAAATTATATTTCTTTTTTAACACTAGAGAGGACAGTAAGGTTGGTAATAGATAATTGTTTAATGCAGAGTTATTAGTTAGCTAGTAGTGAAAATGTAAGCACTGCTCATTTCTCTAGTTCTTTGTAGAAGTTTAGAAATGCCTGGTTGTAGGCTAACTGTAAACTATTAGGCCTATCTCATTTCCGGAAAACTTTACTCTTTTTTAAAGTTTCCAGGAAATTATAGAAATTGTGATGGGCCTTTGCTATAGAAGTTGAGAGTTACTCATGCGAGCCCCCAACAGCATTATTAGTCTTTGCCTCACCCTCTAAGCAGGTTGAGTAACAGTTCCACCAATCAATTAGAAAGTGTAGAGCTCTTCTGTGCCACGACCTGCTTAGATGGCCAATACATGTTTTCTCAAAATAGTTTATAATAGGGGCCAATTGTTTTCATTTTATTATAATAATCTGATTGATAATTGCAGTGCATTTTAGGGTATAATTGTTTAATTACTGTGATCAATTCAAAATCAGTAATTATGTTTTCAGGTATGTTTTGTATTGCATTTAAAAACTCTGCATATGTAGACAGTAGCAAACAATAGAAGAGAGGCATAATGTTGTCATTTATTTTAGCACATAGAGTATATATTTGAAAGAATGGATGAGGATTTCAATTGAAAGTACAAGCCATCGTCCCAATAATTCTATTTTCTAAGGTTAACACATTAATTTGCATTCCAAAAATTATTATTCTTTTGAGAGGAGTTTATTTTATTATCATATAGAAGAAATGTTTCATTCTTAAAGGTATAAGTTAATTCATCAGGAATGTTAATGTGTGAAAGCTTGTGTGTGGTGCAGGGTGTACTGTACTTACATGTCTTTTGGTGAAATCATATGTTTTGAATAATGGAAGGTTGACATCTGTTCTGTGACAGATGCAGGGATTTTGGTAGATACCCCCCTTAGAACTGAACCTCAAGGTTCATCTGAAGTAGAAGCTTGGGATTTAATTTGTTCTATGTTTTTCTATCTTCCAAATCCATTGCAGAGGTAGAGTGTAACAGCCTTGCCCTTACAATGTATAGAATAATAAATTACACTCCTCTGGTTAACCCTAGGTACAGTTATTCTTTCCCTACAGTAAATGTATCAATTGTGTTTTAAAAGACTATGGGCCTGATTTAGCTCTTGGCGGGACTCCCGTCATCCCTCTGTGGCGACGTTTACAAGTACTCCATCAAATTGACGGATTCCCTCCAACCTTATTTTGATGAGGGCTGGCTGATCGTCCGTCCGAGTTGACAGATATTTCTTGTTGCGTATGTGGCTCACCACTGTCGACGCATCAGACTCCTCAGTTGGCTGTCATTACTTCATCGCTGTCAGGTTGGTGGGATTGCGCTGAGCCTATTTAGATTTCACAGTTGTGCTTGTGTTGTCCTAGAGGCGAATTGCTGAAGGAGGGATTCTGTCATGGGATGTGTTCAGCATTGTACTATTTCGGTGGCTTGTGGATGGATGCTAGCATCACACACCTGTTGAGTTTTGGCTCATGGTTTTCACCTGCATACCACACTATAAAACACAATCCATTTCAGATCATGATCCTTTGCCATTTCACTGCAGCAGAACATTGTTCCTGAGCACTTAATCAGTGAAGTCAGTTTTTTTTGTTTGTTGCTTTCTCTGTTTCTTGTTCATTTTTTCTTGTTTTATTTATTATCTTGCAGGCCCTCTTTTCATAATGGCAGGGAGGAGAAATCCCCATTTTTACTGAGGGAGAATTGTCAGTCATGGTGGATGAAATTATTAGAGAAGAGCCACAATTCTTTGGAGCCCAAGTAAAAAATACAACTATAGCTCAGAAAAGGCAAATGTGGGCCAGAATAGTTGACAGAGTGACTGCTGTAGCAAGCAACCTGCACACACAGGAGGAAATTACAAAGAGGTGGAATGACCTGCAGAAGAGAATGCATTTCCTGGCCTCCAAGCGTCACCTGAAGGCCCAGAGGACTAGTGGTTCTCCTAGCCCCCCCTTAAAACGATATCCCTTGGAGGAGAAGGCCTGAAAATCCTACATCCTGAAGGCTTGACAGGTATCCCTGGTGGAGTGGAGACTGGTAAGTTAGGCGCTCATTATGATGGTGGTCGGACGAGCGCCCGACCGCCATCGAAGAGGGAGTGAGACCGGCCAACAATGGATTGGCGGTTCCACCCACCATATTGTGATCAGACCGCCGATTGACATTTACAACTGCAGCTTGTGCTGCAGCCTGGATAAGGGCTGCAGCACAAACTGCAGCCAAAAAAGGCATTTTTCAAACATCCATGCACCATGTGCCAGGCACCATGTAGTGCCTGGCATGCGGTGCATGGATGTTTGGGGGGCACCTCATGTGCCCCCCTAGCCACCTACCAGTGGGCCACGGGGGACGGGGGCCCTGCTTGGGACCCCCAATGTCCCTTACCGACAGCCTTTTCGTGGCGATGGGACCACCATGAAAAGGCTGTGGGAAATGGACATTGTGATCCTGACGGCGGTGCCATTCAGGATCCCGATTACGACCGCCGCCCCGTCGGGATCAGTAGATTCTGGCTGAGGCAGCGTCCCCCCACCCCCCCGAAAATTTAGGGTCTGACTGCCTGCATCATAATGCAGATGATCGGCCCGAAGGGCTCTAAGTTGGTGGGACCACCACTGACGGCCTGTCGGTAGCAGTCCATCGTAATGTGCCCCTTACACTTTTGAATGTGTCACTAAACCTAAATGTCGTGTTTGCTTATTATTTAGCTGTTGGTAATGTGTTTTGCACCTTTTTGAAACATATAAACCTATTTATAAATGTTGTTTTTTTAGGAAATATGTAGCATTTTTGTTGTTGCTCTCATTTTACTAATTGTATTATGTGTGTTTTTCTGCATGTTATTTTTTTTGTTTTTGCCTTGGTTGTTTGTTTGTTTGTATGTATTTTGTTATATTTAAGATTACAGGTTTCAATCTCAATTACATTTGACATGATGTTATGGTGCTTGAAAGTGTTTTTTAAGCTAGTAACATATTTCATATATTTGTTTTTTTAAATGACATATTTGTGCAGTCCAAACATTAGTGATAAAATAGTTTGTAAAGGACATCAACATTTTGTGCAAGCATTCCTCATGATAATGGACACTTACACCAAAAATAAAATACAGGTGTGTTTATTTTAACTTAATAAATGAAAAAATAAACACATATGCATAACACCATTAAAAAAATGGAAATCAAATGTAATGAAATACAGAAAATGCAATAGACTAGGGAAAATGTTACATGAACTAATATATAAAATGATTTAAGTTTAGAACAAACATTGATTTTACATTTATTTAAAATTTGATAGTTTAGGAAAAATACTTAGACACCCCTGTATGAACACATTATGAATTTTGATTAATGTCAATTTCTGTGTAAGTGTCCATTATCATGAAGGCAGCTTGCACCAAATTTGAAAAAAGAAAAAGAAAAATACGAATATATATATATATATATATATATATATATATATATATATATCAGCACAATCCCTACTCCACAAGGAAGAGAGCACGCACATGAGGACTGCTGGATTAAGGCTTTTTTATTGCCTCCTCCGGCCCTGCGAACAGGAGAGACGTGTTTCGGCTGTCACAGCAGCCTTTATCAATCTGTTAAGCACCATTTTCTTAACTTATTTATCCTGTCCCAACCATAGACATAGAAAACATATAGCGCAAGTTTCAATGTTTGCAAAAACATCACCCTCTGCATTAAAATACATTAAAATGCAAAACACTTAATATACATATAATGGATATTGTTGAAACTCAAAATTGGTATTCAGAAGCATAGTGCAACAATTTGTCCCTTTATATGCACAATATATAAGCAGTCCACTAAAATATAAAATTTGTATCACCATTTCTTTCATTGTATTGGAACACTTTCTTTTTTTATATCCTATTCTATACAAATAGCGCAAACCCCCTCAGGTAGCACTTTCAAAATAACTCATGCTGCACAGATTTCTAACATAAGGGAGACTTCATTAAACTCATCTGTTCACTTGATAACCTGGAACGCCTATGGACTATAATGATGCCTCGTTATCAGCTGCTAGGAGAAGATGTATTTTCCAATTTCCGATTTCAAAATAAGCTAAAACAAACAAACGCAGCTTTCACATCAGAAATAACAGTGCATACGTAAAAATAAATACACATGTGTGTACTTTGACACATTTGGATAGCCTTAAAAATATGTTCAAATCAACGGGGACTACTAGTCCCATAATGCCATATTACTATGTCAAGATAAATCCAAACTTCTGGAAGGCACCAATAGTTCATATGACAAAACAAACTGCCAGAGATGACTTTGCTTACTTGAATGAAATGAAGCTCAAGGGAAATCCAAAGACATGAAAGATGAAATCAACTTAGAGTTGCGCAACATCAACCCTTTGCTCAGGAATGAATATATATATATATTTATCTATATATATATATTTATGTATCTATATATATATTGCAGGCTTCGTCTCCAAACATCCACTGCACTCGGACAGACGAACGCGGACCCAAAGTTCCTTGTGCAAATATATTTATTTCATATGCCCTGCATCTCCGCCATGACGCGTTTCAGCCCCACCTGGGCCTTGATCACATGACGCGTTGCCATTTGTTTAATCCTTTTTAAAGTGCAAGTGCAAGAACGTGACAGTCAGGTGACCGCTAGTAAACATGGAAAAAATACTACATAGTATTCATATCACTATGAGCGCTGACACAGCGAGATCACCTTGTGCAAAATGAGCATACATTTGATATAATAAATACATTAATGTAAAATATGTTCATAAATATATGTAATATTATAAAATGAAAATTCATTCTAATGTAAACAAGAGACATGGTAATTGGTATTTAAAATCTTATAAAAGCATTCAAATAATCAGAATTACATTAAAAGATAATTTTAAAATACCATCAATCATAACCACCTTATTCTGGTCATTGATTAATATCAGTCTCATTAGCACATAGAGGCATACCCATGTAAAAACGATCTTTAACCCTTTGGGGCTCACAAAAAGGATGTAATTATAAAAGCGCAGTTTTACACATTTAATGGCTGTGATAAAATCATACGCTACATGGTTGCCAGTTATTATGATCTTTGTGTCTGTTGCGCTTAGTCTAATAAAGCCCCAGTGGGCCAATCCTCACTCTATGTGTAAGCAGTCTGTATGTGTATTGTGCAAAATGAGAGAAAATTGTTTGTGTCACCACTAAAACCAATAGGTTCTAAAAAAGTGCTTTGTGCCATAAAATACAGATTAATTAACAGATTCTTGTAACTATAGGGTTTTGAAATGTTGTGGCAGACCAAGGGAAGTGTTAAGGGAAATATTGATTGCCAACTGTGCATGTGCACATCTCATTGTATGGAATCAAACTGGCGCTGCTACAGTACGTATAGTGCAGATGTCTAGACATAATAGACTCACCTACTGTAAACAAGTAAAGAAATCCTCACTCGCATTCAGCCCTGCAGGTGTCTTTGTGTCTAATTCCAATATGTAACGAGTTTCTAACAGACGAAGTTGGGCCTCACGGTTTCCTCCCCTTCTTAGAGGGGGGATAGAGTCAATCACAAAGTATACTAAGTGTGCTGGTTCGCTATCATGACTCTCCTCAAAATGCCTCGCCACTGGATAGGCTTGATCCTTATTGGTGATTGCCCTTATGTGCTGGAGTATCCTTTTATGTGCTGGCAGTTTGGTACTGCCTATGTACCTTAAGCCGCACGGACACTCCAGCACATAAACCGCAAACTCTGTTTTGCACGTTAGTCTTTTGCCGATTGGTATGGGGTCTGACTTGAACGGGCTGATGTAACTTGTCCTGTTCTGTGCAAATTTGCAAGCTTTACATATCGGGCATTTGATAAAGCCTTTGTGTGAAGTGAGCCAATTGGTAGGTGGTCTAAGCTCTGGGCTGTTCCTGACTAGACTGTCGCTCATTGACCTTGCTTTTCTGAATGTCAGTTCTGGTTTTTTGTGTAAGTATTTACCCACCACGGGGTCACTGCGCACCAAGTTCCAATTTTTGTTTAATATCTTCCTGAGCGCTTGGTGCTGCTTATTGTAGGTTAAAATTATTCTACAGGGTTGTTCTGAGTGATCTGGACCAGAAACCTGTCGATTGGTTTTGATTGTCAATGGCTTTTTTATTGCCTCCTCCGGCCCTGCGAACAGGAGAGACGTGTTTCGGCTGTCACAGCAGCCTTTATCAATCTGTTAAGCACCATTTTCTTAACTTATTTATCCTGTCCCAACCATAGACATAGAAAACATATAGCGCAAGTTTCAATGTTTGCAAAAACATCACCCTCTGCATTAAAATACATTAAAATGCAAAACACTTAATATACATATAATGGATATTGTTGAAACTCAAAATTGGTATTCAGAAGCATAGTGCAACAATTTGTCCCTTTATATGCACAATATATAAGCAGTCCACTAAAATATAAAATATAAAATTTACTTTACGCAAAAAATTGTATCACCATTTCTTTCATTGTATTGGAACACCTTCTTTTTTTATATCCTATTCTATACAAATAGCGCAAACCCCCTCAGGTAGCACTTTCAAAATAACTCATGCTGCACAGATTTCTAACATAAGGGAGACTTCATTAACCTCATCTGTTCACTTGATAACCTGGAACGCCCATGGACTATAATGATGCCTCGTTATCAGCTGCTAGGAGAAGATGTATTTTCCAATTTCCGATTTCAAAATAAGCTAAAACAAACAAACGTCTCTGAAACCTGTGGTTTTTTCAGTGAATTTCTAAGGTTTTTTAAATGCTAATCCCTAACTATAATGTCCCTGAAACCTGTGGTTTTTTCAGTGAATATCTAACGTTTTTTAAATGCTAATTGTAACTATAACGTCCGGGAAACATTTATTTTTTTTGGAAATATATATACATATACAAAGATGTTTTGTTGTCTCATTATGATAAATATCTTTTTTATATCTTTTTTTTTTGTTTTTGTTTACAAACAAGGGTCGCGAACCGATCGCGAACCTACGCGGTGGGTGCGTGAATCCGTTATACAAGTGTCAGTCTAAAATACATATTTAGAACAAATTAATATATTTTTTTCACAAAGAGGTTTATTACTCAGTGCAAAAAAATGATATTATAGAAGTTATAAATTTGTTTTGAAATGTTTTAAGCAGATTTTTAAGGACGTGAGGGTATCGCCCACCAGTCGAGAATCTTCGTGTTTGGTGCGCAAATCCATTATACGAATGTCAGTCTAAAATATGTATGTATACTGAAATAATATATTTTTTTAAAAAGAGATTTACTATTGAATCCCAAAAATTTGTATTACTGTAGTTGTAAAATATTTTTAGGATCTTTAAAACACATTTTTATGTATGTGGTACCATCGCGCACCAGTCGCGTAGGAGTCGCGAACCCTGCCGGCATGTATTTCCGGGATTGCATAGGGGTCGCGACACCAGCACAATTTAAAAAAGTATGAAATATCAATGTTCAAAGTTTAAATATCTGTTTTGCTTAAAGACTTTCCACTAAAATAGTTTTAAATACATTTTGCTAATAGCAATTTATACTTTTAAATTAAATTTAGCACATTTTATGGGTCCACGAAGTATACGCTATGGGTGCGCGACTCCTACACAACTCCATGTGACATGGAAAGAAAGCTTTTCATTGGTTAAAAAGCTTTTCATTCTCTTAGAGGGTGGATCCAACACCTGTTCTAGTCCTCTTATTATGGGTGTGTCTGCATCTGTAGACTGCTTTTTTGTAGGCTCTACAAAATCTTTCCTTTTTTTGGTGTTCTGACTATTTTTGATCCAAAAATGGCATCAGCATATCCAGAAAAGGAGCAGCAGGAGGAGATGGATGAGGTTGAAGAGCCGGTGAAGAAACGTAAAGAGAGTATTGTGTGGGCGTTTTTCACTGTGCCAGACGGAGAAAAGAAGGTGAATTTCAGTGTGAAAAAGTGAAAAACACCCAAAAAAATACAAAAAAGTTTAGAAAGTACAAAAAACCTAAAAATTGTTTTTTAAAAAAAAAGGGTTTTACCAAACCACATTTACTGGTTAAAAATAGAAAAATTGTATGCAGTGAAACTGGGTGATTGAATGAGTGGATGAGTAGTACCTGGGTGATTGGATGGGTGTATGCATAGCACCTGTGTGAATGAATGAGTGTAAGGATAGTATTTTAATCATTGGTTCAGTGCAAGGTTAGTGCCTCAGTGAATGGATGAGTGCCTGGGTAGTGCCTGGGCGATTGGATGACTGCATGTGTAGTGCCTGAGAGAATGGATGTGTGCAAGGGTAGTGACTGGGTGAACAGATAAGTGCATGGGTAGTGCCTGTGTGAATGGATGAGTGCAGGGGTAGTGCCTGTGTCATTGGATGAGTGCATGGGTAGTGCCAGAGTGAATGGATGTGCACATGTGTAATGCCTGAGTGAATGGATGAATGCAAGAGTAGTGCTTGGGTGATTGGATGAGTGCATGCGTAGTACCTAAGTGAATGGATGAGTGCAAGAGTAGTGCCTGGGTGGACAGATGAGTGCATGGGTAGTGCCTGAGTGAATGGAAGAGTGCATGGGTAGTTCCTCAGCAATGGATAAGTGCAAGGGTAATGCCTGGGTGATTGGATGAGAGTATGGGTAGTGCCTCAGTGAATGGATGAGTGCAAGGGTAGTTCATAGGTCATTTGATGAGTGCATGGGTAGTGCCTGAGTGATTGGATGAGTGCATTTATAGTGTCTGTTTGGTTCAATGACTGCATGGGTTGTCCCTGGGTAATTCCATGAATGCATAGATAGTGCCTGGGTGAATACAGGAGTGCATGGGTAGTGCCTGGGTGAATGGGTGAGTGTATGGGTATTGCGTGGGTGATTGGAACAGTGCAAGAGTAGTGTTTAGGTGATTGAATGAGTGCATGAGTAGTATCTGGGTGATTGGATTGGTGTATGCATAGTGCCTGAGTGAATGAATGACTGCAAGGATAGTGTTTGAATGATTGGATGAGTGCATGGGTTGTGCCGTATACAGTAGATTCTATCCTTTAAATTTAGGCCTATTAGCTCTATATTATGTCTTAAAATACTTCTTCAAATGAGAAGAATCATCATACTTCAAAACTGTCAAATTTTCAAATATAATAAAAAGCACTTTCATTACCCACCTGTCCTGTATAAGGAGGAGAAACTAATACATACACCTTCTTGTAAGCAAATTTCGAAAACATGTAGTGTGAAACAGACGAATTCTAGTATGTATAGGCTTCTACATGTATTCTGACATGTGTTGTGCATCTGATGACTCTAACTTCAAGACTATGTAGTTTATCATACAGGTACAGTAATGTTATCAGTTCTACTAGAGTATTGAGTCACAGAAGCAGACATCTGTTATCTATGTTTGCGTCTGAGAAGTCCATGGATAGAGAGTTCAATACACACCTGTCCTATATAATGAGGAGTAAATAACTTGCAATAAAAGCACTTTTATTGGTTTATACACTTTCCTAAAAAGTAAGTGTGATACTGCTCCTCAGAAATATGATGATACTTTTCAAATAGTCTAAAGGATGAACAATATTTATCTTACAAACAAATAACATATAATTAAAGCTTAAACATTTTTCCAGGTTATCATGCATATTATATTATGTATTTTTACCTTTCAAGTAATTTAGATACATTACTCAGTAAAACTAGTTTAGAGTTGTAATATCCTAAACAGTATTAAAACTGTTTTCAAACTTCAACAGTAGCTACTATAAAGTAGGGGTGGGCGGCAAATTCCGTTCCGCTTGCGGAACTTGCGAAATTTCGGCATTTCCGCGTTCCGCGCGGAACGCGGAAATGTCAAAACTTCAGCGATCCGCGGCGGAATGGAATTCGGGTGCATGAGGTAATTAAACCTCACCAGGAAGCACTTACAGATTTTAAAAAAGCAGGTGCCCGAGTTGAAGCTCAAATTCTGTAACGCATTAATCAGCACAAAAAATTTGTGAGCAAGGTCGAGGCTAAGCAGGAGTGCTTTCTGCCCAGATCTACCATCAAACATTAGATGTAATCCCTGATGGAGGTCTTTGCATCCTTGATTTTCTCGAGCGCAATCCCCGTGTAGGTCCAGTGGCCAGGAGATTCTTTCTCCTCATCTGCTGCTCAGATCGTGCTCTGACCCTTTATAAACAAGATGCATGTGAACTCGCATGGATGCCCCGCCCGTTTTGCCCCGCCCCACATACACTAGCAGTATGCAACGTCTTCCCGCCCTTTCCCCACTATGATGGACAGCTTACTCAAAGGACCCCGGCGCCTTTCCGGCGCGGTGGCAAAGTTACAGACACACGAGGTCACTGGAGACAATTCTTCTGGTCCTTTATGCAGCTGCAGTGTAGGAAAGGCACTATACATTTACCCAACGAGGTAGCACTTACTGATTAGCCAGTAGAAAGTACTCCAGTTGAGTAGAGGTAGTGCACAAAACGGTGGCATCTTCGTGGATAAATATGCAGGGCAGGATTCATTCTGGCACGATGCTCCTGTCACAAAAATTAAACCTCAACAGGAAGCACCTAAAGAAATATATAAAGAAGGTGCCCGAGCTGAAGCTCAAATTCTGTAACGCATTAATCAGCACAAAAATTCGTGAGCAAGGTCGAGGCTAAGCAAGAGTGCTTTCTGCCCAGATCTACCGTCAAACATTAGATGTAATCCCTGATGGAGGTCTTTGCATCCTTGATTTTCTCGAGCGCAATCCCCGTGTAGGTCCAGTGGCCAGGAGGTTCTTTCTCCTCATCTGCTGCTCAGATCGTGCTCTGACCCTTTATAAACAAGATGCATGTGAACTCGCATGGATGCCCCGCCCGTTTTGCCCTGCCCCACATACACTAGCGGTGTGCAACGTCTTCCCGCCCTTTCCCCACTATGATGGACAGCTTACTCAAAGGACCCCGGCGCCTTTCCGGCGCGGTGGCAAAGTTACAGACACACGAGGTCACTGGAGACAATTCTTCTGGTCCTTTACGCAGCTGCAGTGTAGGAAAGGCACTATACATTTACCCAACGAGGTAGCACTTACTGATTAGCCAGTAGAAAGTACTCCAGTTGAGTAGAGGTATTGCACAAAACGGTGGCATCTTCGTGGATAAATATGCAGGGCAGGATTCATTCTGGGACGATGCTCGTCTGCCCCTGAGAGTGACCCTGCATAGATTACAACAAGCACAGCAAAATCTCCGCGAGCACGCGAAATTCCGCGTGCTCGCGGAGATTTCTTGCCGTTTCGCGGAATTTTGCGTAACGCAACTCCGCAAATTCCGCCCACCCCTACTATAAAGACGAAAAAGAAGAAATTTTATTTAATGATAATATATTAGAGAAATTATAATGGAGGGACCTTTTGCATGTAGGAACTGCCAATTCCACAGCCTGGAATTGAGGCAGGAACACTTAGGTTCCCTACTACCCGCTCTCGGAAAGAGCCACCCAAATGTGGACTCAAATAATCTTCCTTTTCCCCTAACCCATCTATCAGTAATTCTAGCCTGGGCTGGCACTGCTTCCTGGCTAATGTCAGATCATTGCCCAAGCATGCTATTGAAATCTGGGATTTGCTTTCTTCGGGGCACACCGATATTGGTTTTCTGACAGAAACTTGACTCAAACCTAGTTCCATCCCAGCTATCACGGTGGCAATCCCAGATGGCTACCGTATTCAAACGCTTGATAGGCAGTCTAAGGTTGGCGGAGGTATAACCATTATTCATAAAGACTCTATTAAGTTATCCATACTTGAACAGTGAAGTGGCAATAAAATAGAAATCCTTGTTTGCAGAATTGATTTCCAATCTCACTATTTCGGAAAGGTGCACTTACATACCGGCCTCCAGGCCCCCTCCAGGATTTCTCGCTGCAACTCATGTAACTAATTGCCCCCCATATTATCTCAACTAAACACTTCTTACTATTAGGAGACTTTAACGTACATAGCGAGATTACCTCTAATGTGGACACCTCAATGCTTTTGGCGGACCTAGCTGCCTTGGGACTAGAGAAGATCAATGTAGGTCCCACACATCTTGCGGGACACACTCTAGATCTTATCCTGACCAACTCTTTGAACATCTGTTGCGAGGCCCCCTGCCCACTCACGTGGTCTGATCATTCTCTACTAGGTTTTCAAATAAAAGGACCTAGGGCCACTCCCGCTTCCACCAAAGCTTCCTGTAGTCTTCGAAGACAATGGCATAAAATCATGCCAGATCGCTTTGCGGACACATTGCTGGCCAATGTCAACTTGGCATTAGGAAATATCGAGGATTGTCTGGCTAGCTACAACACCATAGTAAAAACAACTTTAGATCAGTTGGTCCCATTAAAATCAAACCCTAATTTGACCAGACGCACGCATGCAGCATGGTTCTCGCCAGATCTACGGAAGGAAAAAGGCCTCTGCAAAAAGTTGGAAAGACGCTGGCGTCTCTCCCATGACGCAAACGATACAAAAAGGTACAAGATCTCTCTAGCCCATTAGCAGAAGAACTTAAAGAATGCGCATAGAGCCCATATTGAGTCACAACTTAATCAGGCAGGGAAATCCTCTAAAGAACTCTATTGCATCCTCAACTCCTTCACGAATCCCAAGGCCTGTCACAATGATGTAACTCCATCACAAGAACTCTGTGATAGGATAGCCAATCACTTTACTCAGAAAATTGAGATTATTTACGATAAAATCACTAAAGATAGGGACCTGTTGAATGACACTTCAATTCTCTGCCCCTTATTCTCACCCAATGCGCATGCTCTGGAATGCTTCCCCCCTCTCACATCTGATACTGTGGAGACTCAGATGAAAACGGTAAAATCAGGCTCCCCTTAGGATATTCTACCTGCCAAAGTATCTTCATTACTGCATAAACAGCTGTCACCTGCTATCTGCTCAATTCTCAATCTTTCTTTGAGCAAGGGCCATTTACCACCCGAATGGAAGGACGTCCTAATAATCCCAATCCGGAAGAAACCTACTGCCCCGTGGGAAGATCTATCTAATTATCGCCCTATTTCTCTGTTACCTTTTTTGTGTAAACTCCTGGAAAAACACATTCATAAACATCTCTCTGAGTATATTGAAGCAACAGGATGCATCGACTCCCCTCAGTCTGGGTTTTGGCCTAGGTTTAGTACGGAGTCAGCACCGATTGCTGTCACTGACAACCTAAGATACTCCCTAGACAATGGACAAGCAGCGCTACTGGTGCTGCTGGATTTGTCAGCGGCATTTGACACGATATCCAATTCCATCTTACTTAACAGACTGAGAGATATCGGATTCCACGGCCTAGCCTTTCAGTGGTTATCATGTTTTCTAACTTACCGTACCCAAACCCTCAACCTTGGCGCCTTCCGATCTCAAACTTCGGAGTTGACCAAAGGAGTACCACAGGGATCTTGTCTCAGTCCCACACAGTTTAACATTTATGTGGCTCCTTTAGCGAATTTACTCAGGGAACTGGGCTTCACTCCAATCTCATATGTTGATGACACCCAGCTTTTAATGGCTTTTGATAAAAACTCTCCCAACATCCAGTTGACCTTCTCAGAAGGCATGACAGCCATTGCTGCTTGGATTCGGAACAACTTCCTGCAGTTAAATGCAGGGAAAACTGAGATCATGCTATTTGGAGCAGCTCCTCTGCTCTGGTCCCCAGAATGGTGGCCCACCAAACTGGGTGCCACCCTGGTCCCTGAAGCCGTGGTAAAAAACCTAGGCGTACACCTGGACCAAAAACTTACGATGAAGGAGCAAGTCACTACCACCATAGGCTCTTGCTTCCATACGCTAAGCCTTCTACGGAGGGTTTTCCCTTTTTCCCTCTGACAGTACGTAAATCACTCCTCCAGGCATTAGTAATAAGCCACCTAGAATATTGCAATGCCCTTCTGATTTCAGGTAACGAGTCTTCTCTCAATAGACTTCAGGTGGTTCAAAACACAGTGGCCCGCCTTGTTTCCAACTCTCCTGCCAGGACCGCCTCTTCTTCGCTACTTCAACTACTTCAAGGACTACACTGGTTACCAATCCGCAAGCGGATCAGATTTAAGATCTGCTGCACTGTATACAAGGCACTAAACGGCAATGGCCCTAGCTACTTAGCAGATAGACTCACCCGTTATCAGCCTTCCAGAACACTCCGTTCAGGCTCTAAGGGCCAAATGTACGACCAATTTTAGCATGCGCAAATGGGTTAGCGACCCGTTTGCGCATGCTAAAATTGGTATGGCCATGTACTAATACAATTTTGCAAGTCGCAAATGAATTGCGACTCGCAAAAAAGTGTTTAGAGACTCGCTATTTGGTAGGGGCGTTCCCTTCCAAATAGCGACTCTCTAACCCATGTACTAACGTTTTGCAACCACAATTGCGGTCGCAAAACACTCGCAATTACCACCGACTTCAAGTAGGTAGTAATGCATTCGCAAATGGGAAGGGGTCCCCAGGGGACCCCTTCCCTTTTGCAAATGCATGCGAAAATATTTTTTAAGGGCAGGCAGTGGTCCCAGGGACCACTGACTGCCCTCAAAAAATGAAACGAAAACGTTTCATTTTTATTTTTGTAAATGCATCCCGTTTTCCTTTAAGGAAAACGGGCTGCATTTAAAAAAAAAAAGCTGCTTTATTAAACAGCTGTCCCAGACATGGTGGTCTGCTGAGCCCAGCAGGCCACCATCCCTGGGAGGGCCAGCCATTCCCAGTGGGGTCGCAAAATGCGAGTGCCTCATTAATATTAACGAGCCTTGCATTTTGCGACCCCATTGGGAATCGCAATCAGTGTCTCTGACACTGTTGTACAGAGTAAATTGCGACTCGCAATTGAGCACAAATTGTGAGTCGCAATTTACTAGGGTCGTACATCTGGCCCTAAGTCACTACTTCTGGTACCTCGTGTTAAGAAATCCCGCATAGGTGGGAAAGCTTTCTATTACCTAGCCCCCTCCTACTGGAACCAACTTCCCAGCCACATTCGGAAATGCCCAGATTATCTACTATTCCGAAAGCTCCTCAAAACTGAGCTTTTTTGAAAACTTCTCTTCTCCCTAACTGAAGCACCTCCATAGCGCGGAGATACCCCGTTGGGGGTGATTCAGGCGCTTTACAAATCACAAATAAAATAAAAAAAAAAAAAATAATATTATATTTTTGAGAACACAAAATGAATGTAGAATTACATAAGGTTCTCAATTTCCCTTTTGCTGTTCTCAGATTGCACATAACTTCACCATACACAGTGATTTCAATATACGACCATCATTGAACACCGGGGAAAAAAACAATTAAATTTAATTGTCGGAAAAAAACAAATCAGCATAGAACATCATTATCAATATGTGTAAGAATGCATTCTCATTTTTATACTTTCTTAATCAGTTCTTTATGTTTATGTTTATGTTTAGAAATTTGTAGAGCGCGTGGCTGCCCGAGGGCTTCCCAGCGCTAAAGAGTGCTGTTTACAAGCTCTATCCATAGTGCGTCTACAAGGGGAACAGCAAAGTTTTGAGATGTTTCCTGAAAACTGTTTCGTTGGGTAGAATTCTTATTTTATATGGGAGGGCATTCCACATCTTTGGTACCAGGTGGGCAAATGATCTTCCCCCCCACCTGGCTCTTTTGGCTCTCGATGTCCTAAGAAGCTGTTGCTGAGTTGATCTAAGATGCCTGGTCGGGATATACCTGGACAACATTTGTCTCAGTTTTATTGGGCCTTTTTTATTAACAGCCCTATATGCCAAGCATAGGGACTTAAACTTTATTCTTGTTTCAATAGGGAGCCAGTGTAGCTGTTTCAGTGCTTCTTTAGTCAAAGTGCATTTGGGGATTTTTAGAAGGAGTCTTGCTGCCGTATTTTGTACTACCTGTAGTCTCTTCGTCACATATTTAGGCGCGCCCACATAAAGTGAGTTTCCATAGTCCAAGCGCGAGATTATAAGAGACTGGATGACCATTTTTTTCAGATGTTCCGGGATCACCTCAATAATCTTCCTTAGTATTTTAAGCAGAGAGAAACATATTCCTGACAGTTTCCTGGATTGGCAATCCATCGTGAGTGAGTTCTCCATCCAGACCCCTAAATGTTTTATAACTGGTTTGGGTATAGGTGGGTTTCCCATGCAAGGGGGCCACTGTGTCAGGGGTGCCTGGATAGTGGATTTTCCTAATAGCATGATCTCTGTTTTCTCGCCATTTAATTTCAGATGGCTATTGGCCATCCAATTTACCACTCTCTCCAGACAGTGACTCAACTGCTGATTTGCGTTATCTGTTAGGGAGACTATCAGCTGAGTGTCGTCAGCATATGACACCACTGAGACACCATCTTCCTGTGCTATGTTAGCCAGCTGTCGTACATAAATATTAAATAGGGTAGGACTAAGGGAAGAACCCTGTGGGACGCCACATGTAATTGGAAGGGGGTCTGAAAAACAGTCCCCTTCCATCACTTGGAAGGACCTGTCTTCCAAAAAGAAGTTAACCAGTCCATGGCAAGGCCATGGACTCCTATTTCCTTAGTCTCCCCATTAATGTGGTATGATCTACGGTGTCGAATGCTGCACTGAGGTCCAACAAAAGGATGGCGGCAGAACCACCCTCATCCAAAAGTGCCTTTAACTCCTCTGTGACCACCAACAGTGCTGATTCTGTACTGTGGGAGGCACGGAAAACCATCTGAGTGGGATGCAGTATTTCATTAGTTTCCAGGAAGTCAGTCAAGGTATTGTTTACATGCTTTTCTAAAAGTTTGCTGATAAATGGCAAAAGTGAGATGGGGCGTAGATTGCTAAGGACAGTAGGATCCATATTGTTTTTTTTTTGTAAAGGCCTAATGATTGCATGCTTCCAAACTTTTTGGACCGAAGCTGTGTCTAATGATAGGTTGAGCATTTCCGTTATGGAGGGTAAAATGGTCTCCAGTGCTTTGGCTAAAATCTGGGGCGGGGCTGGATCAATGGGTGATCCAGATTTAGTACCTTTTATTAGATTACAAATGTCTTCTTCCTCAAGTCTGGGGAAATAAGCTAATTTTGGGAAGGATAAGAGTCCTTCCACCTCTGTGCCTATATCAGAGTTGGAGTTACTATCCTTTGGGAATTGGTCATATATTTCTATTACTTTTTTATGAAAAAAGGTAGCTATGTCATTACACCTTTCGACTGAGACCGGGAGGGTTTTCGTATTTTCATGAGGGTTGGTTAGCGTTTTAACCACTCTAAATAATTCCCTTGAGGAATTAGCTGATTGGGATATTTTTTCTTCAAAGAATTTAGCTTGCGCACCCTTGATATCATTATGATAGGCCCTAATTAGCAGCTTGTATCTGGATTTTAGAGCTGGATCATAATCCTTTCTCCATAGTCTCTCCAGTTTCTTACATTGTTTTTTCAGTTCCAAAAGCTGTTCATTGTACCATGGTGCTCTTCTAGAGCAAGTTTTATTGTTAATAGTTCTCATAGGGGCACACATGTCAGCCGACTGGGTAATCCAGTCTTCCCATTGCTGATATTTCTCTTCTATATTACCAGCAAATTTTGGAATGTTGTCCATTAGGACCGTCTGCCAGGTTTCTGGGGCTAATCTAGCCCAACTACGCCTTACAGCCGTTTGGGCTTGAGATTTCTCCTGCTTTGCGGGTTTGGGTAGGCCAAATCTAATTAAAAAGTGATCTGACCAGGGAACTGGGATAGTTTTTAGTACAGTGATTTCGGGGTCATTAGAAAAAATAAGGTCAAGTATATGCCCTTTCTCGTGCGTGGGTGAGGTCACACGTTGCGTTAATTGTAGTGCTTCTAAATCTCCTTGCAGCCGTTTGATATGAGGGGTATCTTGTTCATCAAAGTGAAAATTAAAATCACCCAAAATAGTCATATGGGATTTCTCCATTGCAAGACTAATTAAGGAGTCAGGTAGTGCCTCCATAAATCTGCAGCTTGTGCCAGGGGGTCTATAAATAAGTATCCCAGAAAAGGTGCGGTTAGGGGATAGTGCTATGTGAAACTGTAGACTTTCACATTCTGGGAGATGAAGCTGAGTTATAGTACATTTGAATTCATCTTTCAGGATAATAGCAATACCACCGCCTACTCTCTCTGTCCAGTCCAATCTATGTATCTGGTAACCCAAAGGAAGGGCAAGATAGATGTCCGGGCCTGAACTGTCGTTGAACCACGTTTCGGTCACAAACAGTATGTCTAAAGGGTCTTCCTCTAATAAGGCTCTTATATCAGCGGTATGCCTTGGGATTGACCGGGCATTGATTAGACCTGCGTACCATTTGGACCCGTGAGCACCATTAGACCTAGCATGCCTAATTGGGTTAGCGTGTGGCTCAAAGCCACACTGGGCGCATATAGTGTTGGTAAATGGGGTGCTATTAACTTCTGATATTGGGGCGCAGGCCGGGTGCACCTGCGGTTTTAATAATATCAACTCTTCTTTAGAATAAATAAGTGTGTCTAGGTTCCGCGGACCAGCATCCCTGGCCCCTGGGCCCATTTGGGCGCGGACGGGCGCAGACGGGCTTACCTTAGGCGCGCCTTCGGCGCGCCAGCGGCACACCCGCTGTGCGCGTCCGCTGCGCGCGTCCACTGCGCGCGTCCGCTGCGCGCCCGGTCCATGGTGTGCATTTAAGGAAGAGGTGGAGTCTGCAACTAGACCTCCAACCTTCTTCCGCTAGGACTCTATGGTTAGTGAGGCAAAAACTACCTCTCTCTATGCCCTCTACTAGCCTGGACCAATATTCCGCGTTTTTTAGCAAGTTAAAATCAAATTCAATACAGTTTATAAAACAAATGACAATTATCTCCACTCAGTGCAATACTTAAAATATAAAAAGCTCAGTTTCAGTTTAGTAAAAATAAGGTAAAAAACGTTTTCCACTTTCACGAGGCAGAGGTTAAAAAACATCTACATTAACTCTATTATTTATCACAAATACATTTCACAAAACGTATAATCTCATTTACATCTGGTACAAAATAGACAACAAATATATGAACTATTTGCTTTTAAACACAGTTTTCAAAATGTAATATCAATTAGGGTAAATAATAATCCAAACACTAATTATAAACACCAATAGTTTGCAGTACTGTGTACTTTCTATTCATATCTTCCCCAATAGGACGAACGATGGACTCAAAACTTTGGCTGCAGAAATAACAAATATGAATTTGGTCATTCATAAGGCAATCTAGCTTTGAATTCCAAGTGGGCATCATTGCAATGTGTCCATCCTTTATTACACTTTAAATACACAGTATAGTGTCCAGATGTTGTAGTAGGTCCATTTTGAAAAATAATAGCCACTGCTGCAAAAGTTCTTCCTGAAACACAAATTTGAGTTCCATTAAAAATTAAATTTTTGTTTCCAAATTTCTTCCATTTGCTCTACAACGTTGTAGCATTAAAATGAGATATTTTCCAAATCTTTCTATATGTAATGTAGACAACATCTCTGATCTACAATGTGAACATCTCATATCCTGATTGGCTGTTTTTATCAATTTGTTAAAAGGTACTGATTTGCAGTCTGGTATTGTCAAGTATAGGAATCGTTCTGTTTCTATTTCAGTGGTAGAAGTAAATGAGCACTCTTCGCACTTATGGTCCCATCTGTGACTTAGTCCAAATAAGTTTTCAATGTGTATTCCGTCATGTTCTAATACTCCAAGCATAAGCTTTTGAAATTCTTGTGCATCTTGTTGTATGTTGAGTGTAAATGTCAATAACCCAGTACATATATCTAAAAGATGCCGAATGCCAGAAGCAGTATGCATTTTACTTCTGTCACTTACCAACTGTTGAAATACATGATGTAGTGCAGAACAGAATCTTTTTTCACAATTTCCCATGATTTCATGATGAAGATGTGGTAGATGAAACACAACATTCAGACTCACATTAGCATAACAGTTGATACCTGAACTATTTTCCAACTGGTGTCCTACAATGTCATCAACACTTTCCATTTTTTGTTTCTTTACGCCTTTAGGTTTCTCTTCAATTGTTTTCTTTTTTTGAACCTCAGTTGAATGTTTGACATATTTCCATTTCGGACAGACTACACGTTTCTCATATAGATGATATTCACCTAAATCAGGAGCATAAAGTTTTCTTAAACAATTCTACTCTCTTACACAATTTGCATCAGCACTAACCTTTTTCTCATCAAAATCTATCAAATACAAACCAGACGATGTTCTAACTCGAGACAATGCAACGTATGCCATTCCCTCTTTGAAAACCGTACTTCCAATATTTATAAAAGCTCTGTCTATACTCAAACCTTGAGGTTTATGAATAGTTACTGTATATTCTAGAGACAGAGGAAACTGTTGCCTACGAACATACAAGTCTTTTACAAGTAAAAGCCTACAACACAACACCCAATCTGTCTTACCTCATTTATCTGATCAAATTTTATAATCAAAAATCCTATTCCATGTCTATTTTATCAATTTACAAAAACCACAACTTTTCCCATTGCTCCATTAACTAATCCTTCTTCTATATTCAAATTACGCCGCAAAATTACTTGACAGTTTTTACATACATGTAAAGTCTTTTCTAATCCTGCAGTTTTAGATACAGACTTTTCCAAAGAATCCAATTTAGCCTGTAGTTTCTCAGTAAGAACAATTGTTACTCCCTGGTGTTCAATTTTGACAATAGATTCAATTTCCATAATTTCTCCTTTTTCCAGTTTCAGAAGTTGTTGATTAAATGTAGAACACTCTTGCAGTGTAGGCATTAGACAAACTATAGACTTGTTTTCTGCAAGCATATTGTACATTACTTCAGCTGCTGTTTCTCCAGTTGTAAACAAGTTCCTAAGTAGTCGACTTTCTAAAGCTTGTTTTCCATGATCTGTCAAGTCACCAATTCTTATGTCTTTAAGACTATTTCCATAATGTTCATCACTTGCTTGTCACATATTCTTAACAAGTTCTTTGTATTCAAAGTGTAACCAAATATTTACATTCCCAATACTTCCCAAAAATTTTCTTGTGTCATCATGGAAAAGAGTTTTAAAAACAGGTTGTCCCTTTACAGGAGTAAGTTGTAGTAAGTCTCCAAATACAATTACATGTTTTCTCCAAGCAGAACATCGTAATCTATTTTAAAACCGGTACAAAGGCAATCATTAAGTTTGAGACCATGCTCACCTCATCAATGATTAAAAGTTTCATTTTCTTCAGTACTCTTGACACTTCATAACAAGCTTCTCTAGATAGCCTGTGATATTCCAATTTATTATCCTGTTCAACAGGTAGCATAAGTAATCGATGTAAAGTAATACCTTTAATGTTGTGTGCTGCTAATCCTGTTGGAGCTGTTACGACACAAGATAAATGTGATCCTGTAGTTTTGTGTAGATAACTGGTCAAAACTTTAATTAAGAAACCTTTTCCTGTTCCAGCTTGACCACTGATGTACAGTAGAATAGGTTTAAATAATGAACATTGACACTCTTTTTTTTCATGCAGCAAACCAAGTTGTACCCGCTCTTTGACTTGTAGGTATATTTCTTTTTGTTCAATATTTAGTTGTTCTTTTAACTTTTCCAACTGAGTAACACCCTGTTGGGCTTGTTGCATTGCAGCTTCTACTTCATTCATGGCTATTGCTGCTTCATTTTCAATAATTGGTTGTCCCAGTGGATCTTGACTCAGTGGACCAGAACTTTGACTGCTTTGTGAACTTTCTATAGCTATTTCAGCTGCAATAGTACTTTCTTGTTCAATCTCATCATTTAACATTTGTAGATAAGTTGGAAAAGTTGTGCACTGAATACTGTCTTTAGTTGCATTAAAAAAATCTTCATAGCAGTCAAAATCTCCAAGTAATTCAGAGTCACTTATCCAAGGCTTGAAAAGTTGCAAAAGTGCTAAATAGAAAAATTCTCTTTTATCTGGAGTTTAGCAACTGAGTTTTCTGTGGTTAATAAGATTTCCTTTTGCATGTTTCACTAAACATCCATCACATCCAATTACTGCATATTTTTCGTCTTTTATATTTTCAGTAACTTTCTTTTTAAAGCTGTAATGTTGAAGTATTTCATACAGACATATGTTTTCAAGATGTGGACTCCTTTTGGGATAGTGGAACAGGGGTGGGAGCACACTGCTTCACCTCCCAGCAAGGTTCGCCCCTGGCATTCTGGTTAATGCAGTCTCTTGTTGCTTGCTTTGCTCAAGTATTCAGAGTGTTTCGCCAGAGTTGGCGTAGATAGTGCTGATCTCTAGACACGTGTTTCTGGTTCTTTAACCGTCATCAGTAGAGATTAAGACTTCAGATTTGGGGTTTGCTGAGTAGGCTGCCAAACATTGCATCAGGTCAAGTACCTCTCACTGGCGCGCGGGTGCTTCTTCCACGAGCTCGTCAGCTCAATGACTCACGGGAGTACTTGAAACAGGAACAGGGGTGGGAGCACACTGCTTCACCTCCCAGCAAGGTTCGCCCCTGGCATTCTGGTTAATGCAGTCTCTTGTTGCTTGCTTTGCTCAAGTATTCAGAGTGTTTCGCCAGAGTTGGCGTAGATAGTGCTGATCTCTAGACACGTGTTTCTGGTTCTTTAACCGTCATCAGTAGAGATTAAGACTTCAGATTTGGGGTTTGCTGAGTAGGCTGCCAAACATTGCATCAGGTCAAGTACCTCTCACTGGCGCGCGGGTGCTTCTTCCACGAGCTCGTCAGCTCAATGACTCACGGGAGTACTTGAAACAGGAACAGGGGTGGGAGCACACTGCTTCACCTCCCAGCAAGGTTCGCCCCTGGCATTCTGGTTAATGCAGTCTCTTGTTGCTTGCTTTGCTCAAGTATTCAGAGTGTTTCGCCAGAGTTGGCGTAGATAGTGCTGATCTCTAGACACGTGTTTCTGGTTCTTTAACCGTCATCAGTAGAGATTAAGACTTCAGATTTGGGGTTTGCTGAGTAGGCTGCCAAACATTGCATCAGGTCAAGTACCTCTCACTGGCGCGCGGGTGCTTCTTCCACGAGCTCGTCAGCTCAATGACTCACGGGAGTACTTGAAACAGGAACAGGGGTGGGAGCACACTGCTTCACCTCCCAGCAAGGTTCGCCCCTGGCATTCTGGTTAATGCAGTCTCTTGTTGCTTGCTTTGCTCAAGTATTCAGAGTGTTTCGCCAGAGTTGGCGTAGATAGTGCTGATCTCTAGACACGTGTTTCTGGTTCTTTAACCGTCATCAGTAGAGATTAAGACTTCAGATTTGGGGTTTGCTGAGTAGGCTGCCAAACATTGCATCAGGTCAAGTACCTCTCACTGGCGCGCGGGTGCTTCTTCCACGAGCTCGTCAGCTCAATGACTCACGGGAGTACTTGAAACAGGAACAGGGGTGGGAGCACACTGCTTCACCTCCCAGCAAGGTTCGCCCCTGGCATTCTGGTTAATGCAGTCTCTTGTTGCTTGCTTTGCTCAAGTATTCAGAGTGTTTCGCCAGAGTTGGCGTAGATAGTGCTGATCTCTAGACACGTGTTTCTGGTTCTTTAACCGTCATCAGTAGAGATTAAGACTTCAGATTTGGGGTTTGCTGAGTAGGCTGCCAAACATTGCATCAGGTCAAGTACCTCTCACTGGCGCGCGGGTGCTTCTTCCACGAGCTCGTCAGCTCAATGACTCACGGGAGTACTTGAAACAGGAACAGGGGTGGGAGCACACTGCTTCACCTCCCAGCAAGGTTCGCCCCTGGCATTCTGGTTAATGCAGTCTCTTGTTGCTTGCTTTGCTCAAGTATTCAGAGTGTTTCGCCAGAGTTGGCGTAGATAGTGCTGATCTCTAGACACGTGTTTCTGGTTCTTTAACCGTCATCAGTAGAGATTAAGACTTCAGATTTGGGGTTTGCTGAGTAGGCTGCCAAACATTGCATCAGGTCAAGTACCTCTCACTGGCGCGCGGGTGCTTCTTCCACGAGCTCGTCAGCTCAATGACTCACGGGAGTACTTGAAACAGGAACAGGGGTGGGAGCACACTGCTTCACCTCCCAGCAAGGTTCGCCCCTGGCATTCTGGTTAATGCAGTCTCTTGTTGCTTGCTTTGCTCAAGTATTCAGAGTGTTTCGCCAGAGTTGGCGTAGATAGTGCTGATCTCTAGACACGTGTTTCTGGTTCTTTAACCGTCATCAGTAGAGATTAAGACTTCAGATTTGGGGTTTGCTGAGTAGGCTGCCAAACATTGCATCAGGTCAAGTACCTCTCACTGGCGCGCGGGTGCTTCTTCCACGAGCTCGTCAGCTCAATGACTCACGGGAGTACTTGAAACAGGAACAGGGGTGGGAGCACACTGCTTCACCTCCCAGCAAGGTTCGCCCCTGGCATTCTGGTTAATGCAGATAGTATACATCCAACTTATTACTATTAACAATATCAGTACTTTCTGACTCATACTGTGCTAAGTATTCCATTTCTTATAAAGATTTCAATACTCTATTTCGTGTAGAGACAAGACCTAGACTTACCCAAATGATTCCTCTTGACTTTGAATATAAACTGGCTGAGCTCAACCGATCCGAACATTCATAGGATCCAATATCTCCATGGGAAAGCATTTTCAAGCTGTATCTGTACAATTTCTTGCTAAGACTCTTCTCTGCTGAAATTTCTTCCCACATTTCTTTCATCTCTGTCTTTTCAGATTTTGTAATATATGATGTAACATAGCGAGCAACATCAATTGAATTATCTGCAACATACTGAATATCCATGTTTGCATTCCACATTTTCAAAATAACTGGATGTAGTCATTAAAGTACTTTGAAGCTTCTGTTCTTTTTAAATTATATGTATTCTTGGGAGATCTCTGAGTTATTGTATGTCTCACTGATGCAAAAATTATTTACTCTTCCTTTCGAAATTATAGGACGTGGGAATCTAAAACAACATTTTGTATAAAGTTTTCCTTTACATTTATATTTCCGTCTGCAGTATTTTCCACATCAATGACTTTGAAAGCTTAAAACTTGTTGTCTCAAGTTCCTATCTCCTCCTTCTGTTGGAATGGCACATGTAACATATTGTTCAATGAAAGACAAAACAGTTTCATCACTGTCTGTTCTAAAATTTGGTGCATTCTTTATCCATAATAGCATGTGTATATGAGGAGCACCTCTGGCTTGGTACTCTTTTCGCTAAAAGAAATCAGTTACCTCTCCAAGCGGTGGAACCCTTTTATTGCAGATAAATGACATCATAGCTTGAAACCTATGGTTAAAATATCTGAAGACATTTACAGGATCCAAACAACATAGTTCTCCAGCTGTCTTCAGTTCAATGTTTTTCACATTTGAATTTGCCTCTCGAAGCTACTCAAGTAAATCATCCCACGCATATTCAGCACAGCTAAGTGTTACAAACTATGTAGGTGTATCTAAGTTTCTTAACATACACTTAAGTTCACCATGACGACGATACCAATATTCATTTGTACCACATTGACATGCCATCAAATTAATTAACTAACATTATAAATTTTCATCTCTTTGATGAACTTTGTCCATGAACTCTTTTGCAGAAACATGTTGAAAATGAACTCCTGTTTTTAATATGTGGTTCACTGCATATGACAGTGCAGACAAATTGCTTTCAAACAGAAGATGAAATATATATGGAATACAGTGTCGAAATCTTGGATCTTCAGAATACATTCTTGTTGATCGATATTCTGTAGCTGGAATCCGTACAGCTCGCTCATCAAATCGTCCACCTTCTCCAGTGGGAAATAGCTGTGGATAACAACGAGCTTCTAAAGTTTTTTCCCATATACTCATGGGAGCTCCCTTTCCTTCTTTCATTTAAAATAGTTCAATATTGCTTCCTATTATTTCTTTTGAATGCAAAGGATGTATTGTATTATGTTCATAAATCTCTTCAGTCCTGCACTTGTCCACTTTCTCAATTTGGCCACTTGAAATTCCTGTTTCATCTTCTAAGCATATAATTTCTTCATCGATATTTACATTCTTATAATAAATATTATTCTGTAGTAGATATAGTGTAGCCTTTTGAAGTTTATTCATATACAAACTCTTGCCAGATTTTTTGACTCTTTGTTGGTACACCATGTACTAGAATAACTACTGGCTCATTTTTTTATCAACACCAACAGTTTCAATGTTTTTCTTAAAATCTAAAGGTAAGTACACATCTCTTCCTTTTAGACCTTTTTATAAATATGTTGGTGGCAGCTTACCTGTTTTAGGCTCCATACGAACTATGGCCTGAAATGGGATTACAGATTGAATAAGAATAGACTCATATGCATTTAAATCTGCCAGTTCCTCAGGAATAGACACCAACTCTAAGTTGGTATGTACTGCTCTAACTGGCATTTTGTTTTCTTCTAATTTGTTGTAACAGTACTTACAAATAACATGATCACTAGCCAAATCAAACTGACCCTCTACCAACAAACAAACACCAAATTGCTGCCACTTATCATTGTTTTCCTTATCACTTTTTAAATATAATTCAACATTTCTAGTTTGAGTTTTATAGTGAGTACGTCAGCAACAAATACAAATATAGTTTGTTTTTTCAGATGAAGCTGTGTTAAACTTTGTAATTTCTTCTGCAAACTCATCAATACTAACTGGGAAGAGTTTTGGGACCCACCCCCCTGTTCAGGTTTTTGGGGCCCTTTTGAAGACTCAGGCTTTTTATCTTTGGGGTTCTCACCCCCTTTCCCCAGGGGAGGTTTTATAACCCCTTTCTTTTGGCCAACCCCTGTGGCTGTTTTTGTTACCCTTGTCTTGACCCAGTGGGCTGCCTTCTTTCCCAATTCTTGGGGAGAAATTAGACCTTGGTCTATGTTAGAAGGTGGTTCAGACCATCTGAGCAGCACGGACGTTTCGCTTTTTGAACACCTAATTGTTGAGCTTTTACTGTGGGAGAGCCACATAAGTTGGGACTCACCCACAGTGAACTCATGATGAAAGAGACTGCATGTGGATTTTACCGGTGTCCCCCTGGTGAGAGCAGGCCGCTGCGCTGCAGCCAGAGTAAGGGGCACCGGGCTGGTTACATGCAGACACGTGTGTATATGCGTGTGCTCACGAGTAGGGGCTGTGCGGGGGAGATTCCTGGCGTGCACAGCCCAGGAGCAGGTACAGATAGAATGGTGTGCAGGAATTATACAGAGCTGGGTGGTAACATGGAATAGGCTTTATACTATGGGAAGAAACATGTTAGGGAAAGTCAGTGTGCTTTACTGTTTTTACTGAAGGAACACTCCATTATTCTCCTATGAAGATGGGGATCACATGGGGTAGTTTCACTTCCCTAGGACCTACAAATTCTAGATACGCACCAAAGTACACTGTAACTTATGTGAGAAGAAGTATTCTGCTGAGTCCAAAGCCATATCTGTACTGCTTATGGGTCATCCAGAAATGTCATATTCCTTTGACTCAGCTCATAACCAAAGCCTGGCTGGGTGTGACCCTGCCAGGCTGGATTAATGACCTTCCTCCCCAAGCTGTAGCATTCCAAGGGCGAAGGTCTCCTCTCCAAGAGAGAGAGATGGTGGGTGGAGCTGCAGGTTATCCCTCAGCAGCTGTCACCTGGTGCCATGCACCAAGCTGCTCTGGAGAGAAGGCAGCAAGGGGGGAAGGGGTCTTTTCAGAGGCCATGTGGCAAGAGACCCCTGGACGACGCCATTTTGAACTATCCCAGAGGCCTGGGCAGGAAGGAGGGAGCAGGGGCAGAGAGGTGATGTGCCGCTGCCTGAAAGGGCAAGCAGAGCCTTCCTGCCAGCCCCCTCCAAATTCTTTTAAAAAGGTCCTGCACAGGAAGAGGAGCTCTCTCTGGGCTGTGGTCTGCTGAAGAAGACTGGTGCCGGAGCCTGGTGCCATGGGCAGTTGGAAGGAAGAACCCCCTGACTGTCCCAGGACCCTGGATTGCACCTGCAGTGGTGTCCAGGACCAGTGAGAAGAAGCCTGGGCCTCTGCGCAAGGAAAAGAGAGGCCTAGGAGGAGAGCCAGGAGAAAGGCTACAACGGGCGCAGCAAAATCTCCGCGAGCACGCGAAATTCTGCGTGCTCGCAGAGATTTCTTGCCGTTTCGCGGAATTTTGCGTAACGCAACTCCGCAAATTCCGCCCACCCCTACTATAAAGACGAAAAAGAAGAAATTTTATTTAATGATAATATATTAGAGAAATTATAATGGAGGGACCTTTTGCATGTAGGAACTGCCAATTCCACAGCCTGGAATTGAGGCAGGAACACTTAGGTTCCCTACTACCCGCTCTCGGAAAGAGCCACCCAAATGTGGACTCAAATAATCTTCCTTTTCCCCCTAACCCCTCTATCAGTAATTCTAGCCTGGGCTGGCACTGCTTCTTGGCTAATGTCAGATCATTGCCCAAGCATGCTATTGAAATCTGGGATTTGCTTTCTTCGGGGCACACCGATATTGGTTTTCTGACAGAAACTTGACTCAAACCTAGTTCCATCCCAGCTATCACGGTGGCAATCCCAGATGGCTACCGTATTCAAACGCTTGATAGGCAGTCTAAGGTTGGCGGAGGTATAACCATTATTCATAAAGACTCTATTAAGTTATCCATACTTGAACAGTGAAGTGGCAATAAAATAGAAATCCTTGTTTGCAGAATTGATTTCCAATCTCACTATTTCGGAAAGGTGCACTTACATACCGGCCTCCAGGCCCCCTCCAGGATTTCTCGCTGCAACTCATGGAACTAATTGCCCCCCATATTATCTCAACTAAACACTTCTTACTTGGTCGGAATCAGTGATCATACCGATTTTTAAAAAAGGGGATCGGAACAATCCTGCCTGCTACCGACCAATATCGCTTTTAGACGCTTTGGTGAAGGTGGCAGGCAGGATTGTTTTAAATAGATTACAAATGTGGGCAGAGGATAATAACATTTTGAGTGCGGTCCAATACGGTTTTAGACAGGGGTTGGGGACTAACGAGCAGGTTTTAAATCTGAGCCTCCTAATGGGGAAATATACACAAGCGAAGGAAGGCAAGTTTTACGTGGCCTTCGTAGACCTCACGGCCGCATTTGATTGTGTCAATCATGCTAGACTGTGGAAAATTCTGACGGATTTAAAAGTTCACCCTATAATTGTACAATTTTTAATACAATTATATTCGGGGGCCAGAGCAAAGGTGAGATACGGGTTAAGTGGAGAATGTACGGCGTCTTTCCGCGTGGAGAAGGGTGTGAGACAAGGCTGCGTCCTGGCCCCGTTCCTCTTCTCTTTATATACCAACGCTTTAGAAGAGGAACTGGTGGCCGGGGCGAGAGATCCACCTAGAGTTAACAATAAGCCGATAGTCTCTCTTCTCTACGCCGATGATGCGGTCCTTATGGCCAGAACGCAGCTGAGTCTCCAGAGAACACTTGCCTCGTATATTAGTTTTATGGACAATCGAGGCTTAAAACTTAATGTAAAAAAAACATTTGTTATGACATGTGGGCGGGGGAGAAGTAAAGGTAGAACTCTGTTAGTTGGGAAAGATAGGATAGACTCAACCAGTACGTTCTCTTACCTGGGGGTTTTGTTTGAACGTACTGGCTCCTGGGGAGCGGCGATTAAGAGTAGGAGTCTCCTTTTAAGAGGTCAATAGCGGCAGTGGTTAGCTTTGCAAACAAATTGGGCAAAAGACCCCCGGAGATTCTTCTCAAAATTTATCAGGCTAAGTGCATGAGTGTTGCAACGTTTGGGGCAGGAATCTGGGGTTTTTACGATGTCTCCGCAATTCAATTAGTTGAAAATACCTTTTAAGATTTATTTTAGCGGTTCCACAGAGCTCACCAGTTTTTAATTGCCATAGTGAATTGGGAATCCCATATATTATGGATATGATTAGAATGCAACCTTTATTATTATGGTATCGAGTTTGGACATCTACCTCTACAGGATTGAATAGAGATATTATCAAGGATACAATGAAATTGGACTATGCCTGTAGAATTAAATGGTTGAATTACATTAGGAAATTTTTATTGGATATTAATCGCTATGATTTTTATAACGCTCCAGAAACCATGAATTCTATATCTAGGAAAGATTTTAAACTTCTCTGTATGACACACTTAGAGTCCCTAAGAGCCGCACAGGAGATGAATAAATGCATGGTGATCCAGCATTACTTAACATTGTCAACCTATCGTATCCAGCCTTATTTGGTTTGGTGTATTGGAGGGTATGATAGATTCCTTCTTACACGGTTTAGGTTTGACTGTTTTCACTGCCTGGTTAGTTTCCCTCTGTTAATGATTGGTCAAGAAAATTGTGTCATTGTCCGTGTGATGATATTTCAGAGCAGTCAACTATCCATGTGATTCTCTTTTGTAAAATATATTCAAAGGAAAGAGCTAGATGGATTCTGCCTTTGTTAAGACAAGGGGGCTGGAGGCAATGTCGCCCGGCCTTCTTATATCTGCAATTAATGGAAAATGTTTATTGTGTGACGATCATGAGTGGCCTTTTGAAAAGTATAATGAAAAAAAGAAAGAGTCTTATTAGGTAATGGTCTCTATTTTATAAATTTATAATGCATATTTATGATCCAAATCGCTAAGGATGCATCAGAAAATTTTGTGTAAATAATAGATGGGAGTTTTATTAAAATGCAGCCGTGTAGATAATATTGTATAGTGTATAGACAAATTTGTAGTGTGTACTGATATATTTTTAAGAACGTTTTTATTGTGGCTTTTATGATTTTATTATGAATTGAAATCGAATAAAGTATATTCATTCATTCACTTCTTACTATTAGGAGACTTTAACGTACATAGCGAGATTACCTCTAATGTGGACACCTCAATGCTTTTGGCGGACCTAGCTGCCTTGGGACTAGAGAAGATCAATGTAGGTCCCACACATCTTGCGGGACACACTCTAGATCTTATCCTGACCAACTCTTTGAACATCTGTTGCGAGGCCCCCTGCCCACTCACATGGTCTGATCATTCTCTACTAGGTTTTCAAATAAAAGGACCTAGGGCCACTCCCGCTTCCACCAAAGCTTCCTGTAGTCTTCGAAGACAATGGCATAAAATCATGCCAGATCGCATTGCGGACACATTTCTGGCCAAGGTCAACTTGGCATTAGGAAATATCGAGGATTGTCTGGCTAGCTACAACACCATAGTAGAAACAACTTTAGATCAGTTGGTCCCATTAAAATCATACCCTAATTTGACCAGACGCATGCATGCAGCATGGTTCTCGCCAGATCTACGGAAGGAAAAAGGCCTCTGCAAAAAGTTGGAAAGACGCTGGCGTCTCGCCCATGACGCAAACGATAAAAAAAGGTACAAGATCTCTCTAGCCCATTAGCAGAAGAACTTAAAGAATGCGCATAGAGCCCATTTGGAGTCACAACTTAATCAGGCAGGGAAATCCTCTAAAGAACTCTATTGCATCCTCAACTCCTTCACGAATCCCAAGGCCTGTCACAATGATGTAACTCCATCACAAGAACTCTGTGATAGGATAGCCAATCACTTTACTCAGAAAATTGAGATTATTTACGATAAAATCACTATAGATAGGGACCTGTTGAATGACACTTCAATTCTCTGCCCCTTATTTTCACCCAATGCGCATTCTCTGGAATGCTTCCCCCCTCTCACATCTGATACTGTGGAGACTCTGATGAAAACGGTAAAATCAGGCTCCCCTTAGGATATTCTACCTGCCAAAGTATCTTTATTACTGCATAAACAGCTGTCACCTGCTATCTGCTCAATTCTCAATCTTTCTTTGAGCAAGGGCCATTTACCACCCGAATGGAAGGGCGTCCTAATAATCCCAATCCGGAAGAAACCTAATGCCCTGAGGGAAGATCTATCTAATTATCGCCCTATTTCTCTGTTACCTTTTTTGTGTAAACTCCTGGAAAAACACATTCATAAACATCTCTCCGAGTATATTGAAGCAACAGGATGCATCGACTCCTCTCAGTCTGGGTTTTGGCCTAGGTTTAGTACGGAGTCAGCACTGATTGCTGTCACTGACAACCTAAGATACTCCCTGGACAATGGACAAGCAGCGCTACTGGTGCTGCTGGATTTGTCAGCGGCATTTGACACGATATCCAATTCCATCTTACTTAACAGACTGAGAGATATCGGATTCCACGGCCTAGCCTTTCAGTGGTTATCATGTTTTCTAACTTACCGTACCCAAACCATCAACCTTGGCGCCTTCCGATCTCAAACTTCGGAGTTGACCAAAGGAGTACCACAGGGATCTTGTCTCAGTCCCACACAGTTTAACATTTATGTGGCTCCTTTAGCGAATTTACTCAGGGAACTGGGCTTCACTCCAATCTCATATGTTGATGACACCCAGCTTTTAATGGCTTTTGATAAAAACTCTCCCAACATCCAGTTGACCTTCTCAGAAGGACTGACAGCCATTGCTGCTTGGATTCGGAACAACTTCCTGCAGTTAAATGCAGGGAAAACTGAGATCATGCTATTTGGAGCAGCTCCTCTGCTCTGGTCCCCAGAATGGTGGCCCACCAAACTGGGTGCCACCCTGGTCCCTAAAGCCGTGGTAAAAAACCTAGGCGTACACCTGGACCAAAAACTTACGATGAAGGAGCAAGTCACTACCACCATAGGCTCTTGCTTCCATACGCTAAGCCTTCTACGGAGGGTTTTCCCTTTTTCCCTCTGACAGTACGTAAATCACTCCTCCAGGCATTAGTAATAAGCCACCTAGAATATTGTAATGCCCTTCTGATTTCAGGTAACGAGTCTTCTCTCAATAGACTTCAGGTGGTTCAAAACACAGCGGCCCGCCTTGTTTACAACTCTCCTGCCAGGACCGCCTCTTCTTCGCTACTTCAACTACTTCAAGGACTACACTGGTTACCAATCCGCAAGCGGATCAGATTTAAGATCTGCTGCACTGTATACAAGGCACTAAACGGCAATGGCCCTAGCTACTTAGCAGATAGACTCACCCGTTATCAGCCTTCCAGAACACTCCGTTCAGGCTCTAAGGGCCAAATGTACGACCAATTTTAGCATGCGCAAATGGGTTAGCGACCCGTTTGCGCATGCTAAAATTGGTATGGCCATGTACTAATACAATTTTGCAAGTCGCAAATGAATTGCGACTCGCAAAAAAGTGTTTAGAGATTCGCTATTTGGTAGGGGCGTTCCCTTCCAAATAGCAACTCTCTAACCCATGTACTAATGTTTTGCGACCACAATTGCGGTCGCAAAACACTCGCAATTACCACCGACTTCAAGTAGGTAGTAATGCATTCGCAAATGGGAAGGGGTCCCCAGGGGACCCCTTCCCCTTTGTAAATGCATGCGAAAATATTTTTTAAGGGCAGGCAGTGGTCCCAGGGACCACTGACTGCCCTCAAAAAATGAAACGAAAACGTTTCATTTTTATTTTTGTAAATGTATCCCGTTTTCCTTTAAGGAAAACGGGCTGCATTTAAAAAAAAAAGCTGCTTTATTAAACAGCAGTCCCAGACATGGTGGTCTGCTGAGCCCAGCAGGCCACCATCCCTGGGAGGGCCAGCCATTCTCAGTGGGGTCGCAAAATGCGAGTGCCTCATTAATATTAATGAGCCTCGCATTTTGCGACCCCATTGGGAATCGCAATCAGTGTCTCTGACACTGTTGTACATAGTAAATTGCGACTTGCAATTGAGCACAAATTGTGAGTCGCAATTTACTAGGGTCGTACATCTGGCCCTAAGTCACTACTTCTGGTACCTCGTGTTAAGAAATCCCGCATAGGTGGGAAAGCTTTCTATTACCTAGCCCCCTCCTACTGGAACCAACTTCCCAGCCACCTTCGGAAATGCCCAGATTATCTACTATTCCGAAAGCTCCTCAAAACTGAGCTTTTTTGAAAACTTCTCTTCTCCCTAACTGAAGCACCTCCATAGCGCAGAGATACCCCGTTGGGGGTGATTCAGGCGCTTTACAAATCACAAATAAAATAAAAAAAATAAAAATAATATTATATTTTTTAGAACACAAAATGAATGTAGAATTACATAAGGTTCTCAATTTCCCTTTTTGCTGTTCTCAGATTGCACATAACTTCACCATACACAGTGTTTTCAATATACAATCATCATTGAACAGCGGGGAAAAAACAATTAAATTAATTGTCGGAAAAAAACAAATCAGCATAGAACATCATTATCAATATGTGTAAGAATGCATTCTCATTTTTATACTTTCTTAATCAGTTCTTTCATTGACATTAACTCTATTATTTATCACAAATACATTTCACAAAACGTATAATCTCATTTACATCTGGTACAAAATAGACAACAAATATATGAACTATTTGCTTTTAAACACAGTTTTCAAAATGTAATATCAATTAGGGTAAATAATAATCCAAACACTAATTATAAACACCAATAGTTTGCAGTACTGTGTACTTTCTATTCATATCTTCCCCAATAGGCCGAACGATGGACTCAAAACTTTGGCTGCAGAAATAACAAATATGAATTTGGTAATTCATAAGGCAATCTAGCTTTGAATTCCAAGTGGGCATCATTGCAATGTGTCCATCCTTTATTACACTTTAAATACACAGTATAGTGTCCAGATGTTGTAGTAGGTCCATTTTGAAAAATAATAGCCACTGCTGCAAAAGTTCTTCCTGAAACAGAAATTTGAGTTCCATTAAAAAATTTATTTTTGTTTCCAAATTTCTTCCATTTGCTCTACAACGTTGTAGCATTAAAATGAGATATTTTCCAAATCTTTCTATATGTAATGTAGACAACATCTCTGATCTACAATGTGAACATCTCATATCCTGATTGGCTGTTTTTATCAATTTGTTAAAAGGTACTGATTTGCAGTCTGGTATTGTCAAGTATAGGAATTGTTCTGTTTCTATTTCAGTGGTAGAAGTAAATGAGCACTCTTCGCACTTATGGTCCCATCTGTGACTTAGTCCAAATAAGTTTTCAATGTGTATTCCGTCATGTTCTAATACTCCAAGCATAAGCTTTTGAAATTCTTGTGCATCTTGTTGTATGTTGAGTGTAAATGTCAATAACCCAGTACATATATCTAAAAGATGCCGAATGCCAGAAGCAGTATGCATTTTACTTCTGTCACTTACCAACTGTTGAAATACATGATGGAGTGCAGAACAGAATCTTTTTTCACAATTTCCCATGATTTCATGATGAAGATGTGGTAGATGAAACACAACATTCAGACTCACATTAGCATAACAGTTGATACCTGAACTATTTTCCAACTGGTGTCCTACAATGTCATCAACACTTTCCATTTTTTTTTCTTTACGCCTTTAGGTTTCTCTTCAATTGTTTTCTTTTTTTGAACCTCAGTTGAATGTTTGACATATTTCCATTTCGGACAGACTACACGTTTCTCATATAGATGATATTCACCTAAATCAGGAGCATAAAGTTTTCTTAAACAATTCTACTCTCTTACACAATTTGCATCAGCACTAACCTTTTTCTCATCAAAATCTATCAAATACAAACCAGACGATGTTTTAACTCGAGACAATGCAACGTATGCCATTCCCTCTTTGAAAACCTTACTTCCAATATTTATAAAAGCTCTGTCTATACTCAAACCTTGAGATTTATGAATAGTTACTGTATATGCTAGAGACAGAGGAAACTTTTGCCTACGAACATACAAGTCTTTTACAAGTAAAAGCCTACAACACAACACCCAATCTGTCTTACCTCATTTATCTGATCAAATTTTATAATCAAAAATCCTATTCCATGTCTATTTTATCAATTTACAAAAACCACAACTTTCCCATTGCTCCATTAACTAATCCTTCTTCTATATTCAAATTACGCTGCAAAATTACTCGACAGTTTTTACATACATGTAAAGTCTTTTCTAATCCTGCAGTTTTAGATACAGACTTTTCCAAAGAATCCAATTTAGCCTGTAGTTTCTCAGTAAGAACAATTGTTACTCCCTGGTGTTCAATTTTGACAATAGATTCAATTTCCATAATTTCTCCTTTTTCCAGTTTCAGAAGTTGTTGATTAAATGTAGAACACTCTTGCAGTGTAGGCATTAGACAAACTATAGACTTGTTTTCTGCAAGCATATTGTACATTACTTCAGCTGCGGTTTCTCCAGTTGTAAACAAGTTCCTAAGTAGTCGACTTTCTAAAGCTTGTTTTCCATGATCTGCCAAGACACCAATTCTTATGTCTTTAAGACTATTTCCATAATGTTCATCACTTGCTTGTCGCATATTCTTAACAAGTTCTTTGTATTCAAAGTGTAACCAAATATTTACATTCCCAATACTTCCCAAAGATTTTCTTGTGTCATCATGGAAAAGAGTTTTAAAAACAGGTTGTCCCTTTACAGGAGTAAGTTGTAGTAAGTCTCCAAATACAATTACATGTTTTCTCCAAGCAGAACATCGTAATCTATTTTAAAGCCGGTACAAAGGCAATCATTAAGTTTGAGACCATGCTCACCTCATCAATGATTAAAAGTTTCATTTTCTTCAGTACTCTTGACACTTCATAACAAGCTTCTCCAGATAGCCTGTGATATTCCAATTTATTATCCTGTTCAACAGGTAGCATAAGTAATCGATGTAAAGTAATACCTTTATTGTTGTGTGCTGCTAATCCTGTTGGAGCTGTTACGACACAAGATAAATGTGATCCTGTAGTTTTGTGTAGATAACTGGTCAAAACTTTAATTAAGAAACCTTTTCCTGTTCCAGCTTGACCACTGATGTACAATAGAATAGGTTTAAATAATGAACAATGACATTCTTTTTTTCATGCAGCAAACCATGTTGTACCCGCTCTTTGACTTGTAGGTATATTTCTTTTTGTTCAATATTTAGTTGTTCTTTTAACTTTTCCAACTGAGTAACACCCTGTTGGGCTTGTTGCATTGCAGCTTCTACTTCATTCATGGCTATTGCTGCTTCATTTTCAATAATTGGTTGTCCCAGTGGATCTTGACTCAGTGGACCAGAACTTTGACTGCTTTGTGAACTTTCTATAGCTATTTCAGCTGCAATAGTACTTTCTTGTTCAATCTCATCATTTAACATTTGTAGATAAGTTGGAAAAGTTGTGCACTGAATGCTGTCTTTAGTTGCATTAAAAAAATCTTCATAGCAGTCAAAATCTCCAAGTAATTCAGAGTCACTTCTCCAAGGCTTGAAAAGTTGCAAAAGTGCTAAATAGAAAAATTCTCTTTTATCTGGAGTTTAGCAACTGAGTTTTCTGTGGTTAATAAGATTTCCTTTTGCATGTTTCACTAAACATCCATCACATCCAATTACTGCATATTTTTCGTCTTTTATATTTTCAGTAACTTTCTTTTTAAAGCTTTAATGTTGAAGTATTTCATACAGACATATGTTTTCAAGATGTGGACTCCTTTTGGGATAGTATACATCCAACTTATTACTATTAACAATATCAGTACTTTCTGACTCATACTGTGCTAAGTATTCAATTTCTTATAAAGATTTCAATACTCTATTTCGTGTAGAGACAAGACCTAGACTTACCCAAATGATTCCTCTTGACTTTGAATATAAACTGGCTGAGCTCAACCGATCCGAACATTCATAGGATCCAATATCTCCATGGGAAAGCATTTTCAAGCTGTATCTGTACAATTTCTTGCTAAGTCTCTTCTCTGCTGAAATTTCTTCCCACATTTCTTTCATCTCTGTCTTTTCAGATTTTGTAATATATGATGTAACATAGCGAGCAACAGCAATTGAATTATCTGCAACATACTGAATATCCATGTTTGCATTCCACATTTTCAAAATAACTGGAATGTAGTCATTAAAGTACTTTGAAGCTTCTGTTCTTTTTAAATTATATGTATTCTTGGGAGATCTCTGAGTTATTGTATGTCTCACTGATGCAAAAATTATTTACTCTTCCTTTCGAAATTATAGGACGTGGGAATCTAAAACAACATTTTGTATAAAGTTTTCCTTTACATTTATATTTCCGTCTGCAGTATTTTCCACATCAATGACTTTGAAAGCTTAAAACTTGTTGTCTCATTGATGAACTTTGTCCATGAACTCTTTTGCAGAAACATGTTGAAAATGAACTCCTGTTTTTAATATGTGGTTCACTGCATATGACAGTGCAGACAAATTGCTTTCAAACAGAAGATGAAATATATATGGAATACACTGTCGAAATCTTGGATCTTCAGAATACATTCTTGTTGATCGATATTCTGTAGCTGGAATCCGTACAGCTCGCTCATCAAATCGTCCACCTTCTCCAGTGGGGAATAGCTGTGGATAACAACGAGCCTCTAAAGTTTTTTCCCATATAATCATGGGAGCTCCCTTTCCTTCTTTCATTTAAAATAGTTCAATATTGCTTCCTATTATTTCTTTTGAATGCAAAGGATGTATTGTATAATGTTCATAAATCTCTTCAGTCCTGCACTTGTCCACTTTCTCAATTTGGCCACTTGAAATTCCTGTTTCATCTTCTAAGCATATAATTTCTTCATCGATAGTTACATTCTTATAATAAATATTATTCTGTAGTAGATATAGGGTAGCCTTTTGAAGTTTATTCATATACAAACTCTTGCCAGATTTTTTGACTCTTTGTTGGTACACCATGTACTAGAATAACTACTGGCTCATTTTTTTATCAACACCAACAGTTTCAATGTTTTTCTTAAAATCTAAAGGTAAGTACACATCTCTTCCTTTTAGACCTTTTTGTAAATATGTTGGTGGCAGCTTACCTGTTTTAGGCTCCATACGAACTATGGCCTGAAATGGGATTACAGATTGAATAAGAATAGACTCATATGCATTTAAATCTGCCAGTTCCTCAGGAATAGACACCAACTCTAAGTTGGTATGTACTGCTCTAACTGGCATTTAGTTTTCTTCTAATTTGTTGTAACAGTACTTACAAATAACATGATCACTAGCCAAATCAAACTGACCCTCTACCAACAAACAAACACCAAATTGCTGCCACTTATCATTGTTTTCCTTATCACTTTTTAAATATAATTCAACATTTCTAGTTTGAGTTTTATAGTGAGTACGTCAACAACAAATACAGTTTGTTTTTTCAGATGAAGCTGTGTTAAACTTTGTAATTTCTTCTGCAAACTCATCAATACTAACTGGGAAGAGTTTTGGGACCCACCCCCCTGTTCAGGTTTTTGGGGCCCTTTTGAAGACTCAGGCTTTTTATCTTTGGGGTTCTCACCCCCTTTCCTCAGGGGAGGTTTTATAACCCCTTTCTTTTGGCCACCCCCTGTGGCTGTTTTTGTTACCCTTGTCTTGACCCAGTGGTCTGCCTTCTTTCCCAATTCTTGGGGAGAAATTAGACCTTGGTCTATGTTAGAAGGTGGTTCAGACCATCTGAGCAGCACGGACGTTTCACTTTTTGAACACCTAATTGTTGAGCTTTTACTGTGGGAGAGCCACAGTGAACTCATGATGAAAGAGACTGCATGTGGATTTTACCGGTGTCCCCCTGGTGAGAGCAGGCCGCTGCGCTGCAGCCAGAGTAAGGGGCACCGGGCTGGTTACATGCAGACACGTGTGTACATGCGTGTGCACACGAGTAGGGGCTGCGCGGGGGAGATTCCTGGCGTGCACAGCCCAGGAGCAGGTACAGATAGAATGGTGTGCAGGAATTATGCAGAGCTGGGTGGTAACATGGAATAGGCTTTATACTATGGGAAGAAACATGTTAGGGAAAGTCAGTGTGCTTTACTGTTTTTACTGAAGGAACACTCCATTATTCTCCTATGAAGATGGGGATCACATGGGGTAGTTTCACTTCCTAGGACCTACAAATTCTAGATACGCACCAAAGTACACTGTAACTTATGTGAGAAGAAGTATTCTGCTGAGTCCAAAGCCATATCTGTACTGCTTATGGGTCATCCAGAAATGTCATATTCCTTTGACTGAGCTCATAACCAAAGCCTGGCTGGGTGAGACCCTGCCAGGCTGGATTAGTGACCTTCCTCCCCAAACTGTAGCATTCCAAGGGCGAAGGTCTCCTCTCCAAGAGAGAGAGATGGTGGGTGGAGCTGCAGGTTATCCCTCAGCAGCTGTCACCTGGTGCCATGCACCAAGCTGCTCTGGAGAGAAGGCTGCAAGGGGTCTTTTCAGAGGCCATGTGGCAAGAGACCCCTGGACGACGCCATTTTGAACTATCCCAGAGGCCTGGGCAGGAAGGAGGGAGCAGGGGTAGAGAGGTGATGTGCCGCTGCCTGAAAGGGCAAGCAGAGCCTTCCTGCCAGCCCCCTCCAAATTCTTTTAAAAAGGTCCTGCACAGGAAGAGGAGCACTCTCTGGGGTGTGGTCTGCTGAAGAAGACTGGTGCCGGAGCCTGGCGCCATGGGCAGTTGGAAGGAAGAACCCCCTGACTGTCCCAGGACCCTGGATTGCGCCTGCAGTGGAGTCCAGGACCAGTGAGAAGAAGCCTGGGCCTCTGCGCAAGGAAAAGAGAGGCCTAGGAGGAGAGCCAGGAGAAAGGCTGGCGCAGGGAGCTAGTGAAGACAGCTCCTGCAGAGTTCACCCTCCTTGAGACCAGGAGGGCGAAGGAAAGTGCTTCCAGTGGCTGGGGCGCGCCACCAGGAGCAAGAAGAGGCCAAGATAGCGAGAATTGGTCCCCTGGGGGCTGAGAAATGCCCCCCAGAAGGTAGGCGACCTTTGACCTCTAATTGGACCAACGACGAAGCGCGTGGGGCTCCGCTGCCCGTCTCAAATATGCCCCCGGGGTGGGTCCGGTCCCGGGGGCTGCCCCAGAAGAAGAAGAAAGGGAGGTGCCAGGAGCCCACCCTGGCCCCCCAAAGACACCGGAGGAAGGGGAGCGCCGTCGCGCCCCCCCCTGGAAGTAGTCTCTGGGGACTGGGACCACCAACTCCAGACCCCACCGAAAATCAAGCCGGGGAGGCCCGGGATCCCAACTCTGGGCCTCGGTGGGTGTGGTGCAGTGGAGTGGGCAGTGCCATCGCACTACCCCTCCAGACAGAAGAAGCCCGGAAGACAAGCCGGGGAGCGCCGTCGCGCTTCCTGCCGAAGAATGCTTGGGGGCCCAGGACCCCAATTCCGGGCCCCGATGTACCAGCAGAAGTCGGGGAGTGCCGCTGCGCTCCCCGTGAAGGTCTCGAGGCCCGGGATCCCAACTCCGGGCCTCGGTGGGTGTGGTGCAGTGGAGTGGGCAGTGCCATCACACTACCCCTCCAGACGGAAGAAGCCCGGAAGACAAGCCGGGGAGCGCCGTCGCGCTCCCCGCTGAAGAATGCTTGGGGGCCCAGGACCCCAACTCCAGGCCCCAAAGTACCGGCAGAAGTCGGGGAGCGCCGTCGTGCTCCCCGTTAAGATGTCTCTGAGGGAGGGGCAACTCCGGGCCCCGGTGTGGTGGAGGAAGGAGGGGGGAGTGCCATCGCACTCCCCCGAGGCCTCGCTGGGCCAGCGGCAGTCGGCGTGTCTGCCCGCCGGAGCGGGCAGACCAGAATGGACGTGCTGGCTCCCGCGGCCACACACGAAGGTGCGGGCCGGGCGGGGCGCCGGCAGGAGCAGCCGGGGGTGGGCTCCTTGAGCTGCAGGCAAAGCTCACCTGAAGACAGGGGCCCGGGTGGGACCGGGCCCCCAACGAGGTCTGGACGCGGCGTGAGGCCGCCAGCCGGGCAGCGCAGCTATCCCCGGAGCAGAGGGAGAGCCGCTGCTCTAATATGCACGCCCAGGAGAAGAAGCGCCCCATAATGCCTTGCAAGGCATACAGAAGCCTGCAAGGAAACTTGCTTATTACGGCGTGTGGTGGCCCCCGGAGGATGGGGCCACCGCTGTTGGTGTGCAAAGGGGCAGAGGGAGCTGCAGGAGCTACGCAGTCTCCCCCAGCACGAAGAGGAAGGTCCCCCCCTAAGTCTCTGGGGACTCAATGGAAATAGCCCCTCAAGGGCTCAGCTGTGCATCAACAGCATCCTGGAGCTGGAACTTTTGTTCTTCAGCTGGGGGGTGCGTTAGAGACTGCACCAAGGTATGAAGGGCTGAGCTGGGGATGTCTGGAGAAGGGTATCCCCTGAATGTGAAGTGGTGCAATTGCAGGAGAAGTGCCTTTACCAATGTTATTTCTTTTGAGGGACTGAAAGTCACATGTGTAATGTGAAGTCATAAGCAAAGTGGGGTTATGTTGCTGGACATTCCTGCTAGGGTGTCTGGCTGTATATGCTTAATCCTGTAATTATAACTGTGATGCCTTTTAAGGGCTTTTATTGCAATGCATTATAACGGTTATCTATGATAAGTACAGTCATTTTAAGAGATGCTTAAACATGTATTCTTGCTGCTGCGTTAGGTGAAGAACAACCCAGACTGTTAGCCCCTAAGATGTAGGGGTGTATACTGTATGGTCAGTATGAGATGCTCAGTCAGGGTTATGTGTCACCATGGCAGGTGTGCCCATTTTAAATGCTCGTTGAGATAAAGAGGGTGGTTCGCCACTGGGATGGTGCCAGTGGGCAAGGCCCGCACTCCAGGTTATGGTCAACCTACTGCATTGGGGGTAAGATGATGTACATACATGGGAGTGGTGGTACTAGACCCCACCCCCCCTGCGGGAGGGGTGGGAATGTTATGCAATGTCACAAAGTAATTCCGACAGCTTATGTATATTTGTAAATTGTTGCATAGTATTGAGTAGTGTGTGTGTTTAATAAATGTACTCTTCCTTTTATGAAGCAAATTACAGACTAGACAATCAATTATTGAGTGTTATTTCTGTGTACTGGTGAATGGCAATTACTAGTCCACACCACCTCCCTTGAGTAAGCCTTAGACTGCTCTGCAACGCTACCCTCTGAGAGTCAAGCGCTACAATGGGGTGTTTGGTTCCCAGTGAAGGACAAATGTAGTCATGTTATTTGTGCAGGCCTAACAGATAATGCCTCGTTTTCCAACAGTCTACCAAATGCAGATGTAACTTTTCATTAGTGCAATTACTTAAACTTTAACTAACTAAACTAACGTAGTTAACTAACGTTTTAACTGATTGGTCAACGAAGTCAATCCAGGACTGATTTGGGGTTTTGTGAGCCCCCCTGAATCTAATTCTATATTCCTCAGTTGTGAGTCCAAAGCCCTCAATCAGAGTATTCTTCATGAGTTCATAAGACCCAGCATCTGCCCCTGTAAGGGTCAGGAGTCTGTCCCTGCAGTTACCGGTGAACTGTTCCCAAAGGAGTGCCCCCCAGTGTGACTTCTTCACCTTTCTCATTTCACAAGCCCTCTCAAATACTGTGAACCATTTTGTGATATCATCACCCTCTTCATACTCGTAAACAAGGCTGTACTAATGTTGTTGTTTTTTTAACATTGGAGAATGCTGTGTAAGGAACAAAATATTATATGACACTTCACATCACTGACTACACTTCACTCAGGAACTCAAAGGGACATTGTAGCCTGTATTAATGGAAAAATACCAGTAAGACAGATTCCCATATAAATTTCAGACATCTACCTGTTCCTCTGGTGAGCAATAGAGATGGCTATACAGGAGAGGATCTCCTGTGCCTGCAACTCCAGCTCCTTTTGTGAGAAAGCAGGGGCCCTCCTACTTTTTCGGCCTCACATTGTCGCTCTCAGAAGTCATCAACAGCAGCAAAATTGGAGGAGGTCTTGTTGGCTGCAGTGTTAGGAGGTAAGTGGGTCTGTGAGTAAGTGCAGGAGAATATGAGTGGGTCTGAGTGAGTGTGGGAGTATCTACAGGTGCCGCTCCTCCATAACAGTAATTTGTTTTAATATAACATTTTGAAAATAAATTTAAGTAAAAACAAGATGTGTGAACAAGGCTGCGGGACAGCCGGAACGCGTAACATGAAGCTCATTAATAGTTTTTGGATCATCGCTGTGTGTCCTGAGAGTGAGTTTTTTAAGTAATTGTGGCGATATATATATATATATATATTGATGATGTCAAGAGGATCTTAGCAAAAAACTGGCTCATTCTCAGATGTGACAGCACCATAGGTGACAACATCAAGAGCAGACCTAACATCACATACAGATGCAGTAGGAACATCAGGGATATGCGTGTCCATAGTGACATCACAGAACAGACGGGTAGGAATGCACATGGTCTTCAGTGATTCTTTCCTTGTGGACACTGCAAGCAGGGATAGTTTGTTATGCAAGGAGCTTGCACGCGGCAAAACCAAGAAAGTTATCACCCAGTTCCTTACATGTAGTACCAGGTTTGTCATTTACATCATCGAATGTCCGTGCAAGCTGTGGTACATAGGCAGCACGACCCTGATGGCCAAGAAAAGAATATTGGAGTATATGAGGGCCATCACCAATAGGGACCCTCGCTATCCAGTAGCCCGTCAATTTCAGGACAGACACTTCTCTGACGCCACACAACTCAGCTACTTCGCCCTCGAACAGATCACGTGTGATCTCAGAGGAGGAGACAGAGTGCTGAAACTTAGGAACAGGGAGTCGAAGTACATTGTTGACTTCCAAACCAAGATCCCTGGTGGTTGAATCAGGATGAGGACTTGCCATTCACCTTAGAGAAGAAAAGTATCAGCCTCCTGTAGAGATTTTCTCATACATAGTGCATCAGAAACCTAGTTACTTTTGTATGTAGTCATTCAATGTATTATTGTGTTTGTAATGTTTTCCTGTCTTATTTCTTTATTCACTGTATTCTTTTTCTTGTCTTTCTTTTGCAGGAGGAAAGGAAGTGACCCACCCACACGGCACTCACAGACACGGGCTCCCTACCCTTTTCTTCGTCATCACTTCTGGAACGTCAACCCAGTTAGGAATTTACCATGCATGGTGTAATTAGTGTTCATTATTTAGGATATCTTGTATTAGGCAATAGATTTGTCAAATATTGTGTAGGCACTTGCCCTATACTGTTACTTGGCAGCCCGAGGAGCCCGGGTTTCAGGTTCTCTTGTGGTAGTCACCCAGGTGCACTTCTGAACCTTGCGAGACCAATCAGGCACTATGCCAGTATTTGTTCTTCCCCGCTTGGCTCACTTTCATTTCCAGTCTCATGTCCATTTACTTCATGGCTCTCGTTACAGTATAGCTATTTGCTTTCATTGTTTTTGCAAATGCTTTTTAAGTCTGTACAATTTTGAGACACCAAATGCAGAATGTATGCCAACATTTTCTTTGTATTTTACAACCTGTGTTTAGTACAAACTACTTTCTTGAAGGTGCTCGCACCATTTGGCTTTCACTTTGGCAGTACATGTATGTTTGCGACACCATTCAAATATGGCTAACATGTTAATATTCCTCACGCATCCGTCATTTGTTTCAACCATGCATTTTTAAAGGCGCTGGATTGGTATATACATTACATGTGATCAAGTCTGCTGGGCAGTCGAAACGCGTTGTGTAATAAACAGTTTTTGCAACATCTACCATGGTTCGAGGGTACTATACCCTGAGAGCGTGCCTACTGAAACTTTTGGATTATATATATATATATATATATATATATATATATATATATATATATATATATATATTCTGCTCCAAAGGTTGTCCACCTGGTGAGTAGCACTTGATCAACAGCTTTGTTTATGATAGGCAGGGACGAGGATCCGCTTGTAGAAGCTGCTCCGTAATGGAAATGCCTGACGCGTTTCGAAGCTCCATATGCTTCTCTTCAGAGGCTTGAACGGAGACAGTGTGTGCAAACGCTGAACCCACTTCACCATTTTCATATTGCACACCCACCAATGGGAAGCTCGAATGAGACTGCGCATTGTGGGAAATGTGGTCCAGATAGCACACAAATCTTGTCCTGTATGGACCCTGCAAGTGGACTCGTCCTCAATCCTGTTTGAGGCTGCTGGCCCACATAGCCGACATGATAGTTACCATGTCGGGTGGCCCCCATAACATTACGGGGTGGTGCACACTCCGCGGCAGGACGGCCGCGTATTACATTCTGCTCCAAAGGTTGTCCACCTGGTGAGTAGCACTCAATCAACAGCTTTGTTTATGATAGGCAGGGACGAGGATCCGCTTGTAGAAGCTGCTCCGTAATGGAAATGCCTGACGCATTTCGAAGCTCCATATGCTTCTCTTCAGAGGCTTGAACGGAGACAGTGTGTGCAAACGCTGAACCCACTTCACCATTTTCATATTGCACACCCACCAATGGGAAGCTCGAATGAGACTGTGCATTGTGGGAAATGTGGTCCGGATAGCACACAAATCTTGTCCTGTATGGACCCTGCAAGTGGACTCGTCCTCAATCCTGTTTACGGCTGCTGGCCCACATAGCCGACATGATAGTTACCATGTCGGGTGGCCCCCATAACATTACGGGGTGGTGCACACTCTGCAGCAGGACGGCTGCGTATTACATTCTGCTCCAAAGGTTGTCCACCTGGTGAGTAGCACTCGATCAACAGCTTTGTTTATGATAGGCAGGGACGAGGATCCTCTTGTAGAAGCTGCTCCGTAATGGAAATGCCTGATGCGTTTCGAAGCTCCATATGCTTCTCTTCAGAGGCTTGAACGGAGACAGTGGGGTCGATTCCGATTCGGGCCGGAAAAAGCACCGACCGACTCGGAGCCGGAAAAATTACCGACCGACACGTACCAGTGGCGCCCGACACGCCAAGTACGATGCAAGCCGCGATAAATCCGACCGACACGTCAGGAAACCAAGCCGACCGACCGAGCCGCTCGGAAAATAGCAATCCGGCCGAAAAAACACGCGAATCCAACCGACCGACACGCACCCGGAACAAATCCGACCGAATCGTACCCGCCAACTCCAACCCACAAAGTACGATGCAAGGCGCGAAAACACGACCGAGTCGGACGGAGGACAAGCCGTACGACCGACACGCATACAAAACCGAGCCGAAGCAACACAATACACCGCGACCGACGCGTACGCAGCATACAAAACTGCACAAACACAGCGTGAACGAAACGGAAAACACCGTACGAGACCAATGCAGGGTCCGACTCGGTCACAAGAACGTTTCCAACATATACAAACAGCACAAAGGAAAAATCAACCAAAAAAGGCCAAACAAGCAATTACCAAGCCAATAAATACTGGGGGGTGGGGACAGAGAACAAAGACACACCCACAACTCCACCTATATAAAGGACACAAATCACTACCATGAGCCTTTGCAAATGCCATTCCACTGCCAGCACCCAAGAGAAAGCAACCACACACCCACAGCTCATCCCTCACACAAGCCACACACCATCAGCACACCAACAAATACCTACCTCACATACACCCAGCACAACACACACCCACACACCCTCACCTGCACACCAACACACACATCACCCACCATCACCACCCATCACCATGCCCCCCAAGAAGAATCACAAGTTCCTAGATTGTGAATTGGAAGTCCTGGTAGACGAGATCCTCAGGGTAGAGCCACAGCTGTTTGGCACATTGGTCCAACAGACCCCCATGTCACAGAAAACCAAGATGTGGGAGAGGATCATCAACAGGGTGAACGCCCAATCACCATGTCGGCGCACAAAGACCGACATCCAGAACAGGTGGTATGACGTGCGCAGGAGGGTACGGAAACTGCTGAAGCAAGACTACATCAACAGCCAACACACCGGCAGTGGCCCTCCTGCCAAGCCAATATACCTCAGGCCCTGGGAGGAGAAGGTGCGGGCCATCCTACCGCCAGTGAGCATATATGGACTAGAGGACATCCCAGAGCCTGGTGAGTACACAACAAATGTACACAATATACTGCCACAAAACACACACATCACTGTCAAGGGAGAGTCAAACCATGCACTCATAGCAATTACACAGCAACTAGAACAGAATCATCCCAAAATGTGTATGTCAGTCAGATAAACACAACACATGCCATCCAAAAAGTCACATCCAACTGTGCCAACACATGTACAAACACAACCACAACTACAGCTAGGCAGTGGCACAAATAGAACTAACACACACATCCACACATGTAGCCACCACAACAACACCAACACACAGTGAAGACCACTCAAAGGAAGGAATTCTGTGTATGCTGGCCAAGTCAGTGTAGCCAATAGCATCATGGGAGTCGCAGTCACACATATTGCCCCCCCACAACTGTCCCATCAACACCACCATGAACCATGCGCACATCACAGGGAGTGGAGAAGGACTCACAAGATGGCTGACACTGGCTACTGCTGTGAGGAGCACAAGGCCCTGCTGCCAACTGTGCACCAACAAACAGCAGGACACCACTGACTGACATCCTGAGAGACAACTTACACTCCCTGCAATGCAAGCACAGTCCATGGTGGGATATCTGGCTGGCTGGGTGGGAAGGGGGACTTGCAGCACTGACCATAGTCACCAGCACCTCCCCTCACACCCCCCAACACAAACTCCACAGTACCCACCTGGTAGAATGCAATGCCCTCCATCCTAACACAAGATCCCACAAAGCACCACCACCCTGGGTTATGTTGTGTGAAGCACAGGGACACTCTTGGGACTCTTAGCCAAACAACTGCCAGGACAACACTCCCAGCCATCCTGTCAGCACAGCCAGCCCACCCCACAGGGAAGCAGAGTCAAAAGGAAGGAAGCATGGGCATGCTGGGAAGGGGGTGGAGGCAATAGCATGATGGGAGTCGTAGTCACAGACATTGCTCAGCCTCACAACTGGCCCATCAACACCACCCTGAACCATGCTCACATCACAGGGAGTGGAGAAGGACTCACAAGATGGCTGACACTGGCTACTGCTGTGGGGAGCACAAGGCCCTGCTGGCAACTGTGCACCAACAAACAGCAGGACACCACTGACTGACATCCTGAGAGACAACTTACACTCCCTGCAATGCAAGCACGTTCCATGGTGGGATATCTGGCTGGCTGGGTGGGAAGGGGGACTTGCAGCACTGACCATAGTCACCAGCACCTCCCCTCACACCCCCCTACACAAACTCCACAGTACCCACCTGGTAGAATGCAATGCCCTCCATCCTAACACAAGATCCCACAAAGCACCACCACCCTGGGTTATGTTGTGTGAAGCACAGGGACACTCTTGGGACTCTTAGCCAAACAACTGCCAGGACAACACTCCCAGCCATCCTGTCAGCACAGCCAGCCCACCCCACAGGGAAGCAGAGTCAGAAGGAAGGAAGCATGGGCATGCTGGGAAGGGGGTGGAGGCAATAGCATGATGGGAGTCGTAGTCACAGACATTGCTCAGCCTCACAACTGGCCCATCAACACCACCCTGAACCATGCTCACATCACAGGGAGTGGAGAAGGACTCACAAGATGGCTGACACTGGCTACTGCTGTGGGGAGCACAAGGCCCTGCTGGCAACTGTGCACCAACAAACAGCAGGACACCACTGACTGACATCCTGAGAGACAACTTACACTCCCTGCAATGCAAGCACGTTCCATGGTGGGATAACTGACTGGGTGGGTGGGTGGGTGGGAAGGAGGTCTGGCTGTCAACCAAACACAATCAATGCAGACCATGTTCACACCCCAGAGAATACATAGAAATGCCCAAATAATGCAGGACAATGTGCCACACCAATATCAACCCCTGACTGTGACGACTTAGGACAATACAATGTACAGGCCCGCACCCCGAGGCACAGTCACAACTGTCAGGTGTGTCAACCACTGATGCCTGCAGAAACATGACATACATTGTTTGTGTCTCCCAAAAACAGGTGATGATAGGGACACAGCAGCAGACGCTGAGGAGTCCCAGTCCCAGGCTCAAGAGGATGCCGAGCTCACTGGCGTCGTACAGCCTCTGTCCTCCTCGGACGATGAAGAACAACCTGGCACATCCGGTGCAAGTCAACATGCTGCACCAGCAGGACCACCAGCTGCAGCACCAGCAGGTCCACCAGCTGCACCCCCTGCACCCACCCCTCCAATGACTGTCACCACGAATACCATCCCTGCCGACATGGACAGAATAAGGAACAACACCAGCGCAGTGACCCTGGACCAACCTGGGGCCATGGACACCACCACCACCACCAACCCCCAAGGTGGACCAGGGTTATCTGTGCGTGCAACTGCACACACTGCACATGTCAGCAGGGGTGGTGGGAGGGGTGGGAGACAGAGGTCGCTGCTTGCAGACGTTGCTGGTGTGCATGAAGACCCACAACTGGTACGCATAGCTGATGCGTACCAGTCCAGCACCGGAGAGCTCAGCCAGGTAGTGGGGCTCCTCAGAGACATCAAACAGCAGCAGGCTGCCCATCATGCCCGCTTGGACTCCCACATGTCCCACGTGGAGTCACACATGTCACGTGTGGACTCCCACATGTCACGTGTGGACTCCCACATGACCCGCGTGGAGTCCAAGTGGGATGTACTACATGAGATGACGGCGGTGCACAGGGACATTTTACAATGCCTCCGCCAGATGAACAGCAACCAGTCCACACCTCCCTGTGTGCCAACAACATCTGGTACCGAACAAACTGCAACTGCCACAGGGAGGGAGGAGGACTCTGGCGGAGAGTCCCCTGCACCGCAGCAGCCTGCACTTGAGGGCCCCCCCAAGAAGAGGGGTCGTCCGAGGAGGGGAAAGTGAGAGGCTGATGGCCAAGCGCAACTCCCAGGAAGCCTGAACCTGTTCTGGATTTTCGCCTTTGTGCACAGACTGTTCACCCTGTTGATGGCAACACTACTCCCACACATTGCATGGGGAGTACAAGTTGGAACAATGTGTCAGACAACTGTGGCCCCGATACTGGGGATCCTGTCTACCTGGACTTTCTATTCATCTAGGAACTTGGGATTGCAAGATTCATGTACAGCACAATCCATCCTATGCACTATTATCACAGATGTATCACAATAAACACAATAATACACCATTCTTGCCTCTGTCGTG